>JACBWV010000453.1:0-37597 GCA_013435795.1 Chlamydomonas sp. ICE-L | reverse complement strand
TGTGTGGCGGGGGGTTGTGGGGCGGGGGTGGGTCAAGGGTGTGGGGTGCGAGGCGGGGGGTGGGGGGCCGGGCGGCTGGCCGGTGGGGGGGGAAGAGGGGAGGGGTGGGTGGGGTGAGCAAGGGCCGACGGGCCGCAAACTTGGGCGCGGTGGCGGGAACGAGCACGGGAGGGAACGGGGTGCGGGGGGGCGCGGTCGACGGTCAGGGGTGGGGGGCGGGCGCACGGGACCGCTGGGGTGGTCGGGGGTGTCGGGGGGTTGGGGGAGCAGTGGGTACTCTACAAGCGGGTACTTCTCGGGGGGGCGGCACTATACTGGACGGCGGGGGACGCATCGCCTCCTAATAGTGGATGCGTTCCACATGGCCTTGATTAGACTGGAGACGGTAACGTCCAAGTTCACACTTTGACCTACACTCTCGAAACGGATATGTTCGTCCTCTCCAATGCGAACGACTTCTCCTTTAGCTTCAAGATCAATTCCGAACAAGGCGGGCTTCCAAAACCCATAATCTTTGGCGTCAACACATCGTACCACCACTACAATATCGATAATATTAATAAAAGAGACAACAACAAAAGTAACACGACTATCGTCACAATATTCGACGACGTAACGATGGACACCTCCAAACTCATATCATCTTGGGTCGAGACAGACGCAATGAAGCTTTGGTTTAATCACTCTGTCATCGGCAACAAGGCGCTTTAACATTTCATGTAATTCAACCACGACTGTCAAAATTATAAATTAACCTGTTGCAACCTTCCTCAGACTACTCAAAAAACATTTGTAGTGAACCACGGACCTGTATCTGGTTTAAGGGGATATCATTCAAATTATACAGAGTGTCCCAAAATTATTTGAGATTACAAGAAAGATAATTAATGCTGGCCCATACGATATAGTGCAGAGCACTCCCTCCATGCTTCAAGGAGATCAACCTGCATGCATCAAGCATATCAACCTGCAGGAGGAGGCATCGGGTTTGCTAGAGGTCGAATACCTTTCTACAGCAGTTCTTGTTGAGGTTGGTGGGGAATGGCCTGTGCATGGCGTGCTATACGGACCATGTAAGCGTCCGCTCGTGTGTCTTCCTACCCAGTTGCGCAAGAATTCTCCTTGCGTAAACGTATTCTATCTGTTGGACACCGGGGCCCACGTGTGTGAGCTTGGTCCTACCGCATTCAGCGCTTTGGGCGCAGGCGCAGTTCCACCACGTGCAACGCTCGCAACTGTAAATGGCGTCCACTGCCATGTGAACTTGTGTGCTCAGGATGGTAACCACGCTGGCATCCCTGTGCTCGGGGCTGATTTCCTCACCATGATGAGTGCAGTTCTCACCGTGGACTACAAACTCAGCACAGTTTCACTCGCGCACTCGTGAATTATTTGAGTAAAACTGTTAATTTTTCCGGCGGCATTTTGTGTGCCCTCCTCATCACCCACCCCAAAAACCACAGTTTCCGGAGAGGCAAATGTGGGCGCTCAACCAACCGACCCACCTGGGTCAGTTAGCAGCTTACAATTGTTATCCGTTGAATTTAAGCTACCCGTATATCCTCGAACCTATGAATTTCATATTACACATCCGGGGGTCCGGGGGACATGTAGTAAGAAAGACAATGAATTCTCCAGATCCATGTTTCGCAACCATTCAAAATACGCCGTGAGGAAGGAACGCCCAATGAGTGTACAACGGCTCCACCTGCTCCAAAAAAGCCGCAACTCCTGCGCATCCTAAAATTAAGCATCGCATCTCTTGCGCATCCTGAAATTAAGCATCGCATCTCCTCCGCACGATTTCGTCCAAGAGCGCCTCCCGCTCCTCCCGTGTGCTCGGAAGAATGAGGTCGAAGTGCAAATACAGAGTTCCCAAGCACCGCATCCCGCCACCATTGAACACGCTCACTGTCTGCCCCCCCTCGTATTCGACGAAAACGGGAGGGGCGTCATTCAGCCCGGACGGGTGCGGCAACTCGAACGAGCGTCCGTAAAAGTAGTCCGCAATGCAGGTTGTTCGGGTAGCCGATGTTGTCCATCCGGTACATGGGATCGTCCAACACGCGCACGTGCACGTACATGTTTCCAAAAATGACGTATCCGTTCGTCCACAGTTCGTGACCGCGACCGTACAATAGAACGGGATCTCGAGTCGGCTTTGTAAAATACTCAGGTTGGAGAGCGCCCAAATCGATCACGACCGGGTCTCGATATGGGGGCTCGCGCCGTTCGACGGGGGACCCAACAGTGCCGACCACCCATGTGCGTGCCGTCCAATCAACAAGGATCTTTTTCGCCCCCCTGTATATTTCTGAAACAGAAACATCCAGCGTACACTCGGCGCGTTACGACTCTACAAGTCGATAGAAGCTCTTCTTGTATTTCTCTTTCTGACCCATTTTGCTTAAAGGAATGTTCCACTATTTATGTTTATATAATCGCACAAATTGGATCGTCAAACATTGGATCCTCCTTTCCATCCCTTGTAGGAGTTAAACAAGGAGACCCCCTATCCCCACTCCTATTCGGTCTGTTCATTGATAGAATTGAATCGTTCCTCCAATCCAAGCTCCCAAATGTAGGGGCTGAGCTTAGGGGAAAGATTCTGCAACTGTCACTTTATGCTGATGACCTAGCTATAATGGCAGAATCCCCGGCAGATATGCAAGCGATGCTTGACTGCCTGAGAGATTTCTGCGAGGCTACTAAGATGGCTGTGAATATAAAGAAAACTGAGATTGTCGTTTTCAACAAACAATTCTGTGATGAGGCCCGCATGGATCCTGATTACAAATTTGTCTATGATGGAGCACAACTTTCTACAAAGTTATCTTTTATCTACTTGGGATCCCTCTTTGTGGATGGTGACTCAAGCAATCGTGCAAAAGCTGCCTTTTCTAGGATGCTCACTAAGGCCCAAAAGGCACACCACATGCTTCGTAGGCGATGCCATACTATGGAGATATACAATATTGATATTCTCACCCACCTGTTTGATTCTCTTGTACAACCTATCCTGAATTTTGGATGTGAGGTGTGGGCTCCTTCTATTCTGAACAACACACTTATCTCAAATGACCATGCTTGTGAGAAATGGCATAGAGGTATACTTAAACAAATGTTGGGTGTTTGCCAATCTACTACATCTAATATTATCATGGAAGAGCTGGGTAGAACCCCGTTGTGTTTTGCTTGGCTTAAACAAGCTTTGCGCTTCTGGAACAAGACCATACATAAAGAACCTGAGGATCTCATTAGAATGGCTCTTGAGGAATCTTTTGACTCCAACACTGGCTGGGTTCATGACTTGCGTTGTGCTCTCCACAAGCTAGGATCCAGTAAAAACATCAACATTTTGGAGGCTGTCGATGTCGAAGGTATTATGTCTGAAGTTTTTGAGTCATGGAGGTTTAAGTACCCAAGTGACACCAATGCAGTTAGAGACATCCCTGATGAGAGAAGGGTTGGCTTTAAACGCCTCCGATACCAAAAATGGTTCGCAGCCAACAGCAATGATGAGAATGGCTTGATTCCCTTTACATCCGCCTTACATAAGCAGGATCAGATTCGTTCTATAGCACAGTTTAGAATGGGTTCCCATTGGCTGAACACAGAAAGAATGAGGGTGGTGGATAGAGCACACATCCCTCGCTCAATGAGACACTGTCAAATGTGTGGGTTCCAAAAAACTGAGGATGAAATGCATATGTTTGAGTGCCCTTTTTATAATGATATTCGCCTCCGCTACCAGAATCTGTTTACAGATATTTATAGGCATGTCCATGAGGATACCGACTTAACCGTATGGAATGTGGAATTCTGCGATTCCACATTCAGAACCTTTATGAATGGAAATGGCACTAAGTCTTTTTGGAGCAACCTAGCCGACTATCTTTCTACTTGTAGAAGAGCAAGACAGGAAGCCCTGGACTGCTTAGTGGCACCGTAATTTATTATCCCTTTTTTTTCTTCTTGAGACTTCTCATTTGTTAGCTTCTTACCTCCGCCACTGTAAGTGGTTGAGATCTGGGTCCTGCTCTAAGGGGTTTAATACCTACGCCACCAAAACGGTGGTTGGGAGTTTGGTTTGTTTGTCCTCGACACACCCCTGATGTAATGGGGTTTTTTGCTTTGTGGGTGCTTTTTCTTTTTGTTTAAAGCACAGAGTCTCATACACCCTCGCGGTGTCAAGTAGACTTTAACATGTAATGTAATGTAATGTAAATGTCATCATCATCCATCTCATTCGCACCCGACACGACGCGATGTCTAGAGATGCGCACTGTGCAGGGTGTCGCTTTCAAGATCCTGACAGAGGCCCTCAAGGAATTGGTCATGTACACATGCATCGAGTTTGACGAAACAGGCATGAAGATCGTCGCGACCGACACTGCGCACATGGTGCTTGTGCACATGAAGTTGCACGCCTCGAAGTTCTAGTACTACAGCTGCCCCAACAGGAAAATGATCGGAGTGAACATGCTCAATTTTTACAAGCTTATCAAGACGATCAACAACAACGACCAGCTCACGCTCTACATTGAACATAACTACATCAATCACCTGTGTATCAACATAGAAAACATGGAGAAAAACACACGCACGACATACAAACTAAATCTGCTAAACCTCGATCACCGCGTAATCAATGTCGATCCTACGAGCTTCTCCGAGGTGGTCACGCTCCCCTCGACGGATTTTCAGAAGATATGTAGAGACATGCACAACATCGCAGAGTTCATGGAAATCAGGAGCTTCAGGAACCAGATTACGTTCAGCTGCGTGGGAGAGTTTTGCTCCCAGGAAACCACCATCTTCGACAACAACAAGACGCGCAAGAACATCTCGCCGTACGACGAGGCAGAAACAAGCGACATAAACAGCCTTATGAAAGACGGTTGTGTCACCATCCCAGAGTGCGTCGTCGATACCGAACATGGAAGAGATACATGTACAGAGATTGTGCAAGGCGTCTTCAGTCTCAAACAGATGGTCCTCTTCACAAAGTGTACCAACCTCTGCACCACTGCAGAGATCTACCTGAAGAATGACTATCCTTTAATCATCAAGTATGACGTGTCTTCTCTAGGATCAATCCGACTAGCGTTGGCTCCCCAACTCTAAAAGTCCTCTGTGAAAAAGGTGTCGCGTGATGATTGGTGGTCACCCGACTCGGTATTACGTCTATCCATGTTCAGCACGTCCGAGCGCTGGTACAACGAAGCGCGTTCCTCGAAAAAGTTCGTGCGCGCGTTTCATGCCTATGAGCTCCATGAAACCAAACGGGTTGGTCGATCCGAATATGATGGGGTACCCAAGCATGACCAACAGGTTGTCAGCGACGTGCTCTATGTACTGGCCCATGAGCTTGGAGTTCATCCCCACCAAGCGACAGGGAACCGCCTCGCAAATGAACTCCTTCTCGATAGAGATCGCTTCCATGAACATCTCGCGAGCCTCCTCAGGCGACATTCGCTTCAACAGCTTCGAGTGAAGAAGACAAGCGAACTCGGTGTGCAGTCCTTTGTCGCGGGCGATGAACTCGTTAGACTTGGTCAGCCCCGGGAGAAGATTGCGCAGCTTTATCCAGTAGATCGCGCAAAAGGCGCCTGAGAAGGACAATCCCTCGACGATTGCGAACGCAACAATGCGCTTGTGGAAAGGCTCAGACGGGTCGCACCACTTGGCCGCCCAATTCACCTTCCTAATCACGCTTTGCATGTTCCCAAGGTCCTTGTAGATCGAGTCCTTCGCACTATTGTCTTGGATAAAAGTTTCGATCATCAGACTGTACACCTCGGCGTGCACGTTCTCCATCATCGCCTGGAAGGTGTACCCGTACTGCGCCTCCATGACAGTCACATCCTTACAGAAGTTCGTCATCAGGTTGAGAGATACAAGCGTGTCGCTAGCAGCGAAGAAGACAAGAATGTTCTTGACAAAGTGTCGCTCCTCTTCATTTAACTTGTTGTTGAAATGCTCGCAATCACGTGAAAAGTCGATCTCCTCGGCAACCCCAAACGACACCAACCGGAGCTTGTAGTGTCTCCAGATATCGGGATACTCTATTGGGTACGTCGTCATTCGCATAGTCCCGGAAAGCAACGGCTCAGAAGCAGAAGTCGCTCGGTCACCTTCGTTTTTCATCATCATCCCAAACATATCTCCACGCGTACAATTCATTGCCAAGAATTCTTTACACCTGTTTTATTTGTGAGATTATTTAAATTCACGAATCAGCTGCATCAATAATGGCGGCAACTTTGCCTGGAGTGACCGATGGATACTGCGTGTACCAGTCCAATATGTCACCCTCGTAGCACATGTTCCACACCCTCAACTGGCTGGTTCGACCCACTCTCAGCGCGCGTTCGATTACCCGTGTAACAAGCGACTGATGCGGAGGATGCATGAAAATGATGTCGCTCACCATCTCCATGTTCAGACCAGATCCAAAATGCGTAGGACTCGCCAGCAGAACCCGCACAATTCCAGAGCAAAATCGGTTGATCGTATTGCGGATGATGTCACTGTTCCCGCGCAAGAACGCGTAAGGAATTGAAAGCTCGCCCAAACACTCGGAGATGCTATCGAATGCATACCGGTGAGAAGAAAAATTATGACTCGACCATTAGATGATGATGTCACCATTGTATTCAAAAAGTACTTCAACGTTTCCATCTTGCAGAACACATTGCCCAATGTAGGCGTTTTATTCTCGTGGTCTTCTGCGATATTTGTCTCAAGTGTTGCAAAGAGTTCCGATGAGTTCACGACAATGGCATCCTCGAGTCGCGTCAGGCTGCGACATATGGGACACGTAGCAGAAGACGGGATAGAGTCCGACGATGTAGCAAGCCACATACATAAACAGCAAAGGCAAAACGAGTTTGCGCAGCATGGGACAACCACTTGCAGTTTAAGTTGTACATCAGAGCAACTTGTGGCGGTGTTCCCATAAATACGAGATCCGATGTCATCGTAGCATATGGAGCAGGAAGCGGTCTCCTCGGGGTTTGAGGTTATAATAGCCGTGCGAGTTTCTGCCCTTTTAACCACTCCGGGAATCGAAGAGGTCAACAAACGTTTCAGAGCCCCCAACTCATCCGATTCGTGTTGGGATGAAGGAATAATACGCAGAGCATTGTCTATGCCTTTTCCGGACTCCATCTCTGCCAGGACACGCATATTTAGAGAGTGTTCCTTGAACGATTTATTGGGGAAGTAGTAACTGCTACTCCCCGGTGGATTAGATGGGAACATACAAGTCACGTTTGCGATGTTCGCAACTGGAAACTCGAGCGATCTCAACACGAAAGCGTCCTCGTTCCGGATGAACAAACCGGTGGGCTCGTGTAGGCGGCTATGGTGGGATGACATGACATTTGCTCTGAAGGTGTTGTTCACTATGTATGAGTTAGCTCGAGACCCGTGCATGAGACTATTTGTGTCGGAGGTAACGTACCAGTGGAAGCCGGCGTCCATAGCGACAGTACAGGTGGAGATTGTATCCGCCTCGTCGATGAACACACGCGCAATCTTCACTTGCATTCGGTTCAACATCATCGCGATCGAGTCGTAAAAGGAGTTCGATACTATGATCAAATCGAGATGATCAAATCGGCGATTGAATACGTGAGGGGAGAGGTCGCACAATTCGCAAACTGTTGGGGGTTGTATCGAGACGACTTGAAAACGATAAGTGGGTCACGAAAGCCCTCTTCGGCAGTAGCACTTTCCAACTGAGATAGGGGCCATAGGTATGCGGAAGGGTGGGGTCACAGTAACAAAGTTGTCCGTACACTATTTAGGGCATAGCGGGGTGGGGAGTTCCACACATCGGAAGAGAACGGTTGTCCGTGTGCGGGGGGGAGGGGGGGACGCAGTAATGGATGGGGGGTTGTATGGGATCCATCATGGGGGTCGGCGGGGTGTGGGTGGTGAGTGAATCTGTGTGGGGAGTGGGGTGAACAGGATTTTGGTTTCAAGGGGAATAACTGACCGGGATGCTGGAGAAGTGGAATCGTAACGAGCTGTACCGGGTACGGGGTCCCGCGAAGACCGCTGATTCACGGTAGGGGTGGGGGTGGGGCTGTGGGCGGGGGGCCGTCCCTTGGGGGGGAGGAGGGAGGCCGGTGCGGGGCGTGGGGTGGGGGACTACGCGTTGCGGTAGTGGGTTTTGAATCACATGAATATCGATAAGGGTGACTTCTGGCTGGGGAGGTGCAGTTTCAGAGTTGCACAAGAGTTGGTCCGGGTCTGGGCAATACAACGGGGGGGGTGAGTGGAGGACGATGTTGGGTGACGGGGCTGTGCGCTGGAATGCGATTATTGGGTGTCTTCATGGGTGGTGGAAATACCAACAGTTTTGCGTCCGGAGGGAAGCTTATGCAGTGGTGCTCTTGGGGGGGTTCAGTCGGACGAGGGTTGCATGGGCGGCGAAAGGTCGTATCAGGGGCCGGGGGGTGGGGGGTGTGGGGGGGCGGGGCGGGGGTGTGGTGCGGTGAAACAGCCGTACCCCGGGGCGGGGGTAGCGGTGGCCGGGTGCGCAGGATTTCCTCTGGGTAGTGCGGTCGGTGCTTGGTGTGCTGGGGGGTTGGGGGGGGGGGCTTTCGTTGGGTCGGGTGAGGCGACGTAGAACCATTGGTGGGGGTGGGTGGGTGGGGTGGTGGGGGTGGGGTGAGGGATGGGGCCTACAAGAGACACGGGCGGATGGAGTGTTTTACAGGAAGTGGGCGGGGGTGCCTATTCTAGTAAAAGGGTAGATGATGACGTGATGGTATACTAGCCTTTGAAGTCGTCAGCTGTGGGCTGCTGGTCTTCAGAGGGAAGTTGGGGGTCCAGCTACGTCGGCGGGAACAGTTTACATGAAACAGGGGGGACGGGGGGGAGGGTGCACATGATCTTAAGTTGGGGGGTGTATGAGGTGTTGGGATGTGCTTAGCAGATGGAAGGGAATGTTGGTGTTGCGGGAGTCCGGGTTGGGGGTGGCCAGCGGAATTGAACTGGGATGGGCTCGTGGGCGAGTTAGGGCGGCAAGTTGCCGGCGGAGTGGCAACAAAGAGCCGTGTGGGGGGGGTGTGTGGCAAGAGAGGTCGGTGGGCGGACCGCCGTTTTTTTGTTGGGGGGGCTGTGCAGGCGGGGGGGTCTGGTCTGTGGTTATGGAGGTGGCTTAGGGTCGTGGGGGGGGGGGGGGTTGGGGGGGGGGGTTTGTCGGGGGCGCGGGGTTGGGAGGGAGGTGCGGCGTTTGTCGCTCAATGAGTGGGGGCACTCTGTGTCGAAAGTAACCGGTGGGGCGGCGGGGGGACGAAAAGAACGAGACGGAGTGCGGTGCAGGGGGGAGGTTGGGTAGGAATGCAGTAGGGGGGGGTGAGAGGCGCGTTATATGAAAAAAGGAACGCGGACGAGGAGGCTTTGTGGTTAGGTAGCCCGGCGGAAGTGGGGGGGTTTGAGGTCAAGCAGTCGGGGTAGGGGCGTTGGGGGGTGGAGACCAAGCAACGGTAGCTTGTGCCTTCCCGGGGTGGGGGTGTGTCGGCTCCTCGCCGACCTCCGTTGGTCGGGCGGGGGTCAACATTCGGTAGGGTTGGGGGGGCACATGGGGGGGGGCCGGGCAAAGTGTGCCTGTACACAAAGTGGCGGGTTTTTTCATTGTAAGTTGTTTTTTTCCGGTGCTGGTTTTTTCCTTTTCCGCCGACTGTTACGGTCAAAAGACATGAGTTACCGCCGAATGGTTTGCCTACACAAAGCATGTTCATTTAATAGTATTCCGTTACTGTAGAGGACAGCCGTACAACGAACCAAGGCCTGCCCGGGGGGTGGTCAGAGGCGGACAGTTGGGTGGTGTGTGTAGCCACGCAAGCGGGGGAAGCTACAGAGGGGGGGGGGGTGGGGGCATGTTGAGAGGTGCGGGAACAGTAGTCACAAGGCAGACAGGCCCGAAGGGGGTGTGTTGCGTGGTGGGGGCCTGGAACAAGGGGGGGAGGAGACAGACAACCTCAAAACGGGCACTGCACATGCGACAGAGGACAGTGGTGTGGGGGTACGGGGGGGGGGGGGGGCGAGGATCGGGGGTCCTGAAGGCAGTTCGACAGAACATCGGGTCCCTGGTTTCGTGGGTGGGGGAAAGGGGTAGGCAGGAGATGGGGGGGAGGTGACCTGGGGGTGGGGTAAGTCATGGCGTGGTCTTCGGTTACGGTGGGGGGGGGTGAGCGGACAATGCGGGGGGGCGGGGCCGGCGGTCTGGTAGGGGGTCGGGCTGTCCGGGGGGGGGGGGGACCCCGGGGGAGGGTGGGGGGTAGGTAAGGGTGTTGGTGGTGTGTTCAGTATAAGGGGGTGGGCAGGAGGATATAGCGTGGGTGTTTACTAAAAGGAATAACGGGGTGGGGGGGGCGAGGGGGGGGGGGCTGGGCAAGGGGGGGGGGGAGGACCGTGGTGGTGGGGACGGATGTGTCACACAGACACAGGGGGGGGGGAAAGGTAAGGAAAGGGGGGGGGGAAGAAAAAGCGAGGGGAGAAGAAGAAGGCGCCAGAGGCGGTGCGCTAGGAGGAGCGAAGACCGCGCCAGGGGGGGGTGGAGGCAAGCCGCCCGCCGGCGGAGTGGGAGGGCCCTGTGCCCCCCCAGTGAGAGAGACGGCGGCGTGTCGAAGAAGCCCCCAAAGGGGGGGAGGGCCAGCCGCTTGCGGGGGCCCCACGCTTCAGCTGTGTGGTGTTCTACCCGGGGGGGGAGAAGGAAGGACAAATACGCAAGGACCGGTAGGGAAAACAAGAAAATGACAGGGAGGGAAAAAACAAATCCTCAGCGGGATCGGCGGTGTGGGGGTGGGTACGGCACAGTGATGACCGTTGCGCTAAGCTAATACTAATATACTACTGTGCTAGCTCTACCTACTGCGCTACTGCAGATAACGGCACCCCCGGCGGTTTAAGGTTCAAAAAAAACAGCTTCATCACTCAGGGGGGGTGGTGGAGTTAGGTGTGGGTGGGGGGGGTGAGGGCGACAATAACACGGGGCGGTGGTGTGGGCGGGGTTTGTTATGTTTGTCGGCTGATCTCGGTTACATATGTACTTCCGGTGTTCGTGTGAGTGTGGTAGACGTCTTGGAGGGCATGGAAGTCTGCTGTCTGGCGGTGGGGTGGTCGTGGGGTGGGGCGCGGTGGGTAATGTGGTTGTGGGTGGTGTTAGGTGGCGAGACCGAAACTTGCACATGCACAGACGTTGGCACGGTCGGAGGGCAAGATCCACACGACAAACGGCTCATAGTATTGATGCGCGAACCTCCGCAGTGGCAAAGAGTCTCCTGAAAACGGTAATAGAGGCACACTACATGTTATCTCGGTGACCACACAAATGCACGAGCGCGCGACACGATAGATTGATCGGTTCGGATAGCGATCGGCGGGGGAGGAGTCATAATACATTGCATGGTCGGAACAGTGAGAAGAACGGAGATGGGGCGGGCGCCGGATGGAGAAACAAGGAGGCAAACGAACAATAACGGCCGGGTGGGAGGGGGGTCGCAGAACTGGCGGCCCTAATTGTTGTGCTGGGACAAGAAGTGCGCATCCCATTCCTATATAAACAAAGAGGTGGCACTCATGTAGACGTTTATATATCGGCCCGGTACACACCCACTCTACTTAGGCGGTGCGGGGCACCCGATGTTGTGGTAAAGCTCGCATCAAACGAGGGGGGGATAGATCCGATCGATGTAGCAGTGCACGAAGGCGGCTATTTCCGTGATCCTATTGTCAGGTGAGAGTTCTATGAGAACTACAAGGACGGGCGCATGAATATCAAGGCGTCGGAAATGGGAGACAACAATGTGGGGGCACAACACTTAGAACAGTTCCACACCCCCCCGCAATCACCACAGCCAGGAGAGGATTCCTAGATATCCACTCATCAAGAATCGGATCATACTTTCGGTACATCGAGACCGTGGTGAAGAAGTGCGAGCGCGGTACGCTGAGCGTCACAATATATGGGTTCGCAGGTATAGGGAGTCAAGAGACGATCCTATTCGATGCTCTAAAGTGTGCAGCTTTCCGCAATCGATTCTTCTCGCACACTCCCGACATGCTGGTGTTCGACAACGAATCCGTGCGAAGGCACCATGTGTACGCAGCTTCTAGAAAGGGGCATACAAAAGGTAATCTAGAAATGTTGGTAAAACAAAATAGCTCGGTGGCAAACAATCATTTTTGGGCTGTGACTGAGGCTAAGTACCATCAGAGACGAGGGAAGTCGATGCAACTGTCAGGACAATCATGGATGCAAGAGTTGGACCAACTCATAATCACCTTTACGAAAAAAAATGGTTAGGCACAGCTCTTCGAGGATGAGTATCTAGTCCGTATCAAAAAATCACCACCGGACGAAAGGGGAGGTACTAGATGAGGGGTGGGGTTGTCTTGTGGTTTTTGTGGGGTGATGCTGGCTAGAACTGGTGGTTGGGGTCTTAGTCAACCAGGAAAAAAATCACAGTCAGGGGGGGGAGGGAATGAAAATAATAATGCGACCATCCTCACTGCTCCTCCTCCATCTCAATTATATTTTCCATGTTATCCACCACCATGTCAACAACCATGTACGACTCCTCCATATCAAGCATGTTATCCACCCCCGTGTCAACAACCGTGTACGGGCTCCTCCATACAGCCATTTATCCAACCCCGTGGGTCATCGCGTCACTCTCCTGGTGTGAGGGTCTGGCGGGCGCGGTTGTGGTGGGGGTCAGATCGTACCATGGTTTATCCAGTCGTCGGCAACCGCCGGTATCAACAACCAAGTACACGTCCTCCCAGATCAAACACAACCATGTTATCCACCCCCGTGTCAACAACCGTGTACGACTCCTCCATATCAACCATGTTATCCAACCCCGTGTCAACAACCATGTACGACTCCTCCATATCAACCATGTTATCCAACCCCGTATCAACAACCAAGTACGACTCCTCCATATCAACCATGTTATCCACCCCCGTGTCAACAACCGTGTACGACTTTCCTCCTAATCAACAGTGTTTAATCCGCAGCCCCTGTCAACAACCCTGGCAGGCTTTGGCATTTCCATCATGATGTACAACCGCTGCAAATCTCAGGCACAAACATATTCTCACTCCCACACTGATTGTACACGATCAATCTGGGAAGAAGTGGGTGGGGGTTAGGCATTCCATCATGATGTACAACCGCTGCAATCTCATGCACAACATAATCTCACTCCTCCGCTGATGGTCCCCGATGAATCTTGGGACGAAGTGGTGGCAGCATTATCATTCCCTAATGATACTGATTCTGTACAATCGCCGCAATCTCATGCACAACATATTCTCACTCCTCCACTGCTTGTCCCCGATCAATCTTGGGACGAAGTGGTGGCAGCATTATCATTCCCTAATGATACTGATTCTGTACAATCTCTGCAATCTCATGCACAACATATCCTCACTCCTCCACTACTTGTCCCCGAGCAAGCTTTGAACGAAGTGGTGGCAGCATTAGCATTCCCTAATTATACTGATACTGTACAATCGCAGACGCAATCTCATGCACAACATATTATCACTCCTCCACTACTTGTCCCCGAGCAATCTTGGGACGAAGTGGTTGCGGAACCAACATTCCCTGATTCTGTACAACCGGTGCAATCTCATGCACAACATATTCTCGCCCCTCCACTACTTGTCCCCGAGCAATCTTGGGACGAAGTGGTGTGGCAGGCATTAGATTCCCTGATTCTGTACAAAGGTGCAAATATGACACTGCTCAACATTCCCTGCTTGTCAACGAAGCAATCTTTGAACGAAGTGGTTGCGGAACCAACATTCCCTGATTCTGTACAACCGGTGCAATCTCATGCACAACATATTCTCACTCCTCCACTGCTTCTCCCCGAGCAATCTTGGGACGAAGTGGTGGCAGCATTAGCATTCCCTGATTCTGTACAACCGGTGCAATCTCATGCACAACATATTCTCACTCCTCCAATGCTTGTCCCCGAGCAATCTTGGGACGAAGTGGTGGCAGCATTAGAATTCCCTGATTCTGTACAACCGGTGCAATCTCATGCACAACATATTCTCACTCCTCCACTGCTTGTCCCCGAGCAATCTTGGGACGAAGTGGTGGAAGCAATAGCATTCCCTGATTATGTACAACAGGTGCAATCTCATGCACAACAATTGCACACTCCTCCACCTGCTGTCCACGAGCAATATTGGACCGAAGTGGTGGGCACATGTAGAATCCCTGATTCTGTACAACAGGTGCAAATCTCATGCACAACATATTTTGCCCCTCATGATTGTCCCGAGCACTCTTGGGAACGAAGCTCGGTGGCAGCATTAGCATTCCCTGATTCTGTACAACCGGTGCAATATCATGCACATCTTCTCACTCATCCACTGCTTGTCCCCGAGCAATCTTTGAACGAAGTGGTTGCGGAACCAACATTCCCTGATTCTGTACAACCGGTGCAATCTCATGCAAAACATATCTATCCTCCACTGCTTCCTCCCGAGCCAATCTTGGGACGAAAGTGGTGGAAGCATCTAGCTCCCTGATTCTGTACAACCGGGCAATCTCATGCACAACATTCTCATCTCCAAGCTGTGTCCCCGAGCAATCTTGGGACGAAAGTAGTGGCAGCATTAGAATTCCCTGCAATTTCTGTACAACGGTTGCAATCTCATGCAAACTATCTCACTCCTCAATGCTTGTCCCGAGCATCTGGGGACGAAGTGGTGGAAGCAATCGCTTCCATGAATGTACAACAGGTGCAATCCTCATTGAACAACACTGCCTCACTTCCTCCAATGCTTTCCCCGAGCATCCTGGGACCAAGTGAGTGGCCAGTCATTAGAATTCCCTGATTCTGTACCAACCGCGGGCAAATCTCATGCCACAATATTCTTGCCCCTCCACTGTTTCCCCGAGCAATCTTGGGCGATGTGGTGGCAGCAGTAGCATTCCATGACTTCTGTACAACGGTCATATCATGCAACAAATCTTTCTCACTCATCCACTGCTGTCCGCCGAGCAATCTTGAACGAAGAGGAGGTGCGGAACCAATTCCTGATTATGACAACGGTGCAATTCATGCACAAACATATTCTCATCCTCCACTGCTTTCCCCGAGCAATTTGGGAACGAAGTGGGTTGCAGCGTTAGCATTCCCTCCTGATTCTGAAAACGGTGCAATCTCATGCACAACATATGCTCCTCTCACATGCTTGTCCCCGAGCAATCTTGGGACGAAGTGGTGGCAGCATTAGAATTCCCTGATTCTGTACAACCGGTGCAATCTCATTTGCCACACAATTCTCACTCTCCAATGCTGTCCTCAGGCAAATCTTGGGACGAACAGTGGCTGGAAGCAATGCTTCTGTTATGTAAACAGGTGCTTTGCAATCTCATGCACACAAATAGGCTCAATCTCCAATGCTGGTACTCCGAGCAAGCTTGGGACGAAGTGGTGGCAGCATTAGAATTCCCTGATTCTGTACAACCGGTGCAATCTCATGCACAACATATTCTTGCCCCTCCACTGCTTGTCCCCGAGCAATCTTGGGACGAAGTGGTGGAAAGCATTCGCATTTCCCTGATATGTACAACGGTGCAATATCATGCACAAACATATTCTACTCCTCCACTGCTTGTACCACGAGCAATCTTGGCGACGAAGCGGTGGCAAGCATTAGCATCCCTGATTACTGTACACAGGTGACATCCATGCACAACATATTCAACTCCTCACTGTTGTGACCCGAGCAATTTGGGACGAGTGGTGGCAGCATTAGATTCTCTGATTATGTACACCGGTGGCAATCTCATCAAAACATATTCTCGCCCCCATCCATCTTGTCCGAAGCAAAGGGACGAAGTGTGGATGCAATGGCATTCCCTCCCACCACAAGCGTTTATGCACGTTCTCCTCACAAGATGTTGCCATATATTCCTATGCCGCATATGGTCTCACCAGATCGCAATCTATACTATGCCCCAGCGTACTACCGCCCAATATAACAATCTAGTCCCTCTGCCAACGCTACTATAGACCGAGACACCTCTTCCTCTTGCAACTCTGCTATCAACGATATTGCACATCTATTCCTCTGCCACCTCTGCTCTCGCCCGATATATCATATATTCCTCTGCCACCGCTACTATCGCCCGATATGCATTTAAAGAAATTCGTTATTCCTGGATCCATGGATTCCTCAAAACGGTTTTTGATCCCGGGGGCGTCAGTTCAGCATTCAAAACAGTTTGTCATCCCGGGCGTGATGCAGGTAAATATATCACATGCTTCCGGTGCACAACCCCAAACACTCAGACAACAACAGAAACAACAACAGAAACAACAACAGAAAACCCCTAGATCCACTCCATCGGTATATGATTTGATCCACCGGTGCAAGACTCCTATGTGGACGTTCGGCATCATTATCGCGTCCATCATTGCAATTATCAAGCTTATGCTAGCCGAGGCGAATCTAGCTGAGGGGTACGGGGGTGAGGAAAGTAGTGTCTTTGAGGATGCCTGCAGTAGAGAACTTGATGTTGCGTATATTGACGCCTCTGATGGAAAGGTGAGAGAAGCAGTCGCTCGCGCACACAAGTGCCTTTCACATAAGTACGTGCGTGCAATCGATATCAAGGTAGCAACTGCATCTGCATTATTAATAGGGATGTCCGCATGTAGTCGCCGAAAATAATTTGATTGCGATGACAATAACAATTGTTCGTATTAAATCAATGTCAACATCAAACGAGCAGACAACATCAAACGAGCAGACAACATCAACACATCGTAAAGACCCACCACCGCCCAAGAAGAAACCTCCTCCACCTCCATCACTACCGAAAACCACTCTGATCACGCCTGCATCCTCTAATTACACAACATGGGCGAAGGGTATCCACGCGTTCGGGGACCTTGCTCTTCCGATGGTCGCCTTCTACATGCTGGTGCTAAGTAACTTCATGGGTGAAATATTGGGGTGCAAACTTCAGAAGATCATGCGGACAAGTGCGATGGCTAAACATGTGGTGGGCATCGTGCTTCTATTGACACTTATTACATTTGCGGACGATTCAAACAATAACTTGCTCATATTAAAGTTTCTAATTACATTAACCATCTATTTGTGGTTCTTCATAACGACCAAGTGCCCCACCCCCATTATGTTCATTGTGCTTATCATTCTCCTAATGACATACATGATCGGGAAGAACTCTATACACGACCCTGAGTACGTGGAACATCGGGGAGTTGCTCGGATATCTCAGACAATCCTGTCCATGATTGCGCTGACACTCAGTATAGCAGGTTTCTTCATTTACGCGATGAAAAAGTGGCGCAAGCACAGATCATCGTTTTCGTTGTACACGCTCCTTAGAGACACAATGAATTGTGACCACCACTCAATCAATCAACGCTTTCGATAAGAGACAATCGTGTCCAGCAGACCCATAAGCTTGAACCGAATCTTTAACGTCACATCCTCCCTCTCGATAAACCTCTCGACGAGACCCTCCATAATGTCGCACTCTTGCTTTCCAAGTGAGTCCTCATTGCGAGATTTCTTGCGTGCGAATTGAGCCGCAAATCCCGCGATGAGTTCTAAAGCCACCTCCGCTCGCCGCCCAGGTATGTTGGACTCGAAGATGCCGACAATCTCAGAGAGGTATGCGCGACGAGACGTAGAGACAAGGTTTAGACCAATTAGGTTCAGGATAGTCAAATTGCGACCCACAGCGACGTGGATGCGCTTTGTCGTGACGCAGAAGGCGTCGTACTGGTCTACGCTCGGCAGTTCGTACTCCTCTTCGTGGAAGGATGCAATGGAATCCGAAACAAATGAATCGAGCACAGACCTCATAATGATGCCGCTTCGAGAGACGAGAAACTGGAATAGATTCGAGTACATGTGAATGAACCCGTGATCTTGGTAGCATTTCGCAAGGATAGCATTTGCTAACACTAAGGATATATCGTCCACACGCGATGAGTCGTCCACATGCGATGAGTCGTCCACACGCGATGAGTCGGCCACGCGCGATGAGTCAGCGTCATTTTCTTGAGATGAATCGATCGCGTCTCTCACACAGATTCCAATTTTAGTCGACACTTTATCGAAGTTCGCTTCCGTCAGCTTGTTCAACAAAGACATCAGGGACTTGGAGAATAATGTCGATGATGAGTTAGAGCTACCTTCACCGCCGAAAAGAGGAACGCGATGATGCCGAATAGAATTTGGTGGCGCCGCCTGTGAGGAGGATGCCCAACGAATACTGTCGATCCGGTTATTACCGATGGTACCAACATACCGGGATGACCCTCCTCCTCTACCACGGGGAGCCCCCCCCACAGGAACCGACAAACGCACACCATATCCATGACTGGGTCCAAGATTGTGTCCAAGGCTGTGTCCGTGACTGTTTCTATTTGCATACCCGTGTCCGTTTCGCTGCATGTAGGGTGTGGCTACAACTGCCTCCGTCTTGACAATTGCTACCTTGGCGAGTTGCGATGCATATCGTTCGCGTATGGTGGCGATGAGAGTTATATATCCTTTGTCGTCCCTCAGACGGACGAATTGATCGGTTGTGACGACGGTAATGCATCCGGGAGGAGATTCCGTCGGCGACGTGCAAGACATCGCCGTCTGTACAAAGAGAAATTCACTCGCCGTCAATTACAAATAGCAATTCACTCTTCAAATAATTACGCTATTAAATAATTTAATGGATTCACGGATAGAGGTTCTCTTATGAAAAAGAAGAACACACATTTATACTCCGTTTGAGACTTTCTTACTTACCGTGTCATCACCTTAAAGAATATGACAATGTTAAAGACGAGGCTTGCGATAGCCAGAATTACCAACATCGCAGTGACGACGAGCGTCGCTGCTATGTACGGCATTAGCTGCTTGCAAACGCTTCGGTGTGCAGGAAGAATGAGCACATCCCTTATTTTGTTGCTATTGCTAGCGATAGTGAGCAGAGACTCTTCTGAGGCGAGATAGTTAATGGGCGTTCCTGCTTCCCGGCCGATTTCCATTCTTATGTTCACTTTTAAGGGGTATTCTGATTTTTTACAAGTTCAATCTTATGAATTAAAACATAAGATTTCGGTCAATATGTTCAAATTTGACGAAATATGCTCAATTCGAGCTCATAAGAATGGATATAGCGAATCTTATGAGCATGAAATTGCCCTATTGTGTAACAACTTAGAAACACCAATTTTACATCTTATGTTTTTTAATGTAAGGAAAATGTGTAAAACTGGCAGTTATTGACCGGAATATAGAATTTAGCATTCACGGCTTATGAAAATAAACGTAAGAGTGATTTATGAATAATATCATTAAGGTGACTATGAAACGTCATTCTCCTCCTTCTCCCCCTCCTCACCCCCACTACCCCCCTAAACCCTCCTCCACCTCCTCCTCTTCTCCATCAATGTCTACATTATCTCCATCCGACTGCACGGCCTCCGGTCTAGTGTTGTCCTCAATGGCTTTGCAAGCTAAGAGCACGCTTGTGTGGTACTTCTTTGGTATCTTCATGTTGCTCGTGGTTTGGCAACTGAATTGCACGGCATCAAGGGGGATGTTGCCTGTCCATGTAGCCTTGTGGTTCCTCCCAAGCTTAACGGTAATCGGCACAAGCTTTTGGTCCATCCACTCACTAGGCCACTCTGGGTAGTCGGTGTCGGTGTACACCAATGCCTCACCTCTCTTAGGGTATAAAGGCATTAAGTACACACATTCTACCTCTCCAATGACAGTATCAGATTTGATCTCAACCACGTCCCAACCTCTCTCCCCGCTAGAGTCTTCCACGGCAACCTTGAACACTGCTACATGTCCCAAAGCCAAATCTGTGTTGGGGTTGTAGGCGGCTCTTGTATCTGGCTTGGTCCCTTGCGAAGAATGTAAGTACAGCAGATCCGCAGTAGGTGGCCTTGCAAGTTCTGTTTCCATAGTGAGTATGTCCTTCAATCCCTTTGCCACCTCACTTTGTAGGATATCTGGCAAGTCAATGGACAAGTCATCCAAAGCTGCTATCAAGTTCTCGCCTAGGGATATCCGAGAAGCGTCCAATTGAGGAAATTCGGACAAGGCAGAAGGGAAGTCGACAAAATGTTTGTCTGCTGGGAATTCCCCCGTCTCAGCACCAGGTGGTAGTTTGGCCCAATTCTCTTTCTCATTGTCAAAGAACTCCTTCCACCATTTGTTGCTGTCCAACCAAATTCTGCGAATGTCAGCGGTAATACTTGCGGCGTACCCGGCTCCGTCGCCGGCTGAAGTTCCGGCAAGGTCATCAGCTGCCGGGCCAGGAATGTCATCTTGTCCGTCAAGGCCATACTCCCGGACAGCAAGGTCATCTGGTCCGGAAAGGTCATCAGCAATGTCCTCTGCTGCATCCTTCGGACTAATGACATCCAAGATACTCTTCCAGTGAACCTCGATGTTTTGGAGTTCTTGAATCCTAATCTTGGGGGCATCCTTGAATGGCACGGACTTGCTTAATGGAAACCTTGATAGGACAAGAATGGGTTCGCTGTCCTTATCCCATTGCCCTCTCCAGTGTCCCGACTCATCATACTCCTTGAAATAGACCCCTGCAGTTGTTGTTGTGAAAACAAGGAATAAGTATTGTTCATGCTCCCCCACGCATAGGGGAGGATATGGTATTAAAATAAAGGACAAAGCATTCAAATTGGACAACTCACCAGCTTGCCTATTGGCCTGTCTCGTGATCTTGAATGCGTGTAAACGTCGATTGACTCCATTGACCGTGCTCGTGCCGTGACCGTACAGCTGGTACACGTTGTCTTTCAGGACAGCAGAGAAGTCCCCAATTGACGTCACAACTTCCTGCTTAGTGTAGTCGCCCATAGATTGGAAAACGCCACCAACCTCGGTAATCAGATGGTCCAAGGTGAACACGTCCTTGTTCTTTAAAGCCTGCGAGATGACCGAGTACTTCTGGTCGAGATTGCTGTGTGTGTGTCCGGGAGGAAGAAAGTGGACGTACACTTGCTCGAACCAGCCAAGCTCCACCAATAGCGACAAATATGCGAACATGAATGCGTTCTTGTTGTCCTTTGCTGCGTTGTCCATCTGCAAGAAGCAATACTGTGGAAGCCGCCCTTCCCGTTCAAGGACTTGGTTGAAGAAATGTTGGAGGCATGATATAGTCAAGTTGATGGACTGCGAGTAGAAGGGATAAGCCCAATACCCAACAAATCCCCTTCCTTGGGAAAACAATCCTGTGTATGCATAGAAGTAAAGAAGTCACAATATAATTGTATACAAATGATTTCAACTTATATTGAATCAGTCATGTGTTACGGTACGCAATGTCGATGCATGCTCATTGTCTGACTACAAGTCAAGTACCATTTGTGACCTCCATGCTCTCCCATGCATTAGGATTGAGGATGCATGCACCCCCTTTGTTCTTACTCACCCATGATGCGCGTCTTCAAAACTTCACATCCAGCGGTCTTCTTCGTATGTGAGAAGTGTCGTGCCTGTGGAATGTTTGTCTTCTTGTTGTCCATGGCATCAATGGAGACGTGCAAGAATAGGTCTGGGAAAGTTTCAGTAAGTTTCTCGCGGATGTCATATCGTCTCCTACCAATGGAAATCTGTAGACGGTGCATTGCCTGGTCAAGACGAAGTGCCTCAACTGCCGGTTGAAAATAAGTGGTGAGTAGTTTGGCTCTGTACTTGACGCAGTCGTCACACTTGGCAAATGGCTGCCAATGCTTTATCTTTACGTGCCACCAATGTTGTCGCCACAGTTTGCGCACACTGCTGGATAGGGTCGTAGGCGGAATCATTGACTTCTTCTTGAGGTCGCTGATGACAGCTTGCTTGCTTTGAAATATGCCGCAATGTAAGAAAATCAAAGGGCGTGATATCTTCAATTTTTTCCTCCCGGTCGACCCTTTTGCAAAACAAGTCTGGTGCGGCATTTGACTCCCTAACTCCTCCACAAGGGATGTCATTGCCAGCATGAACACGCATTCCGTCAACTTCGCCGTGGGTGTTGTGTCATAAACGCCTTCCCACCACGGCTGCTTCAAACCTGTATTGCGTGTGTTTGCGTCAGGAGGGGAATGTAGCACGTTGTTGCCTCCTGTTGGAATTGAAGCTGGATTAAAGGTTCAGCTCGTCGTTTAACCATGTCTCCGGACTGTGGTATATAAAAATTTTGGTTGACTGACCACTTTCTGCAACGGATACCATGGCCGTCTTCGTTCTTCTCGACTGTCTCGTTTCTTCTTCGCTGTTTCGAACCCCTGCTGTGTGCGCGAATGCAAGTTGTGTTTCGACTCAAAGGCGATAGTGAACCGGGATGAAAAGTCGATAACGACTGAGCCGATCGGACATCAAGTTTGTAAGTTGTCCCCATCCTTTCCCGGGGATGGTGTAGAGTTCCTATTTATTACCCGCGCATTGTTGCCGATAAATTTTATTGGACAGAGGGACTGGAAGCAAACATACAGGATATAGGAGCTGGCTGCTCGCGGCGCCGAGCGTCTCGGTACTAATATTTGGGTTCTATTTGCATTTCAAAGCGCATTACTTTGCCTTACCTTTCCGCCCGCCAATCCAGGAACGGTACATATCATCTGCCGACATGCATCCACCATTATTTAGAAACCATGCCATAGGGAAGCGATGAAATAATTCTCATCGCCAGGCCAATTCACCCATTACTTATCTCAGGGCCCCTCTTAATAGAAACACGCGATTTATTTTGTTGTTAATCCATCTAACCCTTTGCAACATTCACCAGCACAGGGAGCAGCAATCATCATAGTTAGCAATACGTTATGATCCCCTCCACCCCCCCTGGGATGCCCAATTTACATAGGGGAGTCGCACCTCGCAACAAACAGCTAGATGGGGGCAACAGCGCAGCAGCAGGAGCAAGCAAGCGCCGGTTTCAAACCCAGGCTCGGGGGACAGGCACAGGAGCTACAGAATTCGCGTGTGCCACAGAGCCAGCCTGTGCGCCAGAGCGAGAAGAGCAACTTGTAGGAAACCTCGCGCCGAACATAGGGTGGAATGCACCTAGAGTTCTTTCGTAGAGCGGTTGTGACAGTAGTCGGGGTGACAGTCCATGAGCCCGGAGGCTCTGGCTAAGACCAGTGTGTCGGGGACACCAAATCTTGTCAGAAAGGGGTCTCGGATAAAAAAACCTCCTACAGCCAACGAATACATTCAGAAGCAATAGACCGAACACGAAGCAATGAGGGTGAGAGATGAAGAGGGGGGGGGGTTGCGTGTGTGGGGGGTGGCGGGCTCCCTCTCCCCCCCCCTACTCGCGTTAGGGAAGGGATGTGCAGCACTGGGGGGGGGGTGTGGGTGGAGGGGGGGTGGAGGGTCCCATTCGCGTACAGGGGAGGGCTGTGGGCACTGGGTGAATGGGTGGGGTTTGGGGGGGGTGGGGGGATCCCATACGCGTAGGGAGGAATTCGAAGCAATGAGGGGTGAGATTGAAGGGGGGGGGGGTTCTTGTGCTTTTTACCTGGGGGGGTTTGGGGCGGGGCCCCCCCCCCCCTCCTCCTTCGCGTACAGCGGCTCAGGATTCACTGAGCAGCCCGGGGGGGGGGTGTGGCCCCGTTCTCCCGGTGGCGGGGCTCTTTCCCCTTCGCGCTACGGGAGGGTCATGTTGCCAATGCACTGGGGGGTGGGTTGTGGCGGGGCGGGTCCCCTCGCGGACGGAAGGGTGTGCATGCACTGGGGTGATGAATTGGTGGGGGGCTTTGGGGGGTGGGGGGCTCCAATACACGTACGGGAGAGGGAGGAATTCGAAGCCAATGAGGGTGAGTGAAAGGGGGGGGGGGGGGGGGGGGGGGGGGGGAGTGGGGGGGGGGGATGGGGGGGGGGGAGGGGGGGGGGGGGGGGGGGGGGGTGGGGGGGGGGGGTGTGGGGGGGGGTGGGAGGTCCGGAAGATGGCGGGCCTCCCATTCGTCGTTACGGGAGGATTGCCGCATGCACTGGGGGGTGGGTGGGGGTCGTTGGTGGACTGGGATCCCATTCGCGTACGGGAATGAGGGTTGTGAATGCACTGGGGGGTTGGGTGTGGGGTTGGCGCGGGTCCCACTTACGTTACGGGAGGGCCTGTGCATGCACATGGGGTGATGGTTGAGGGTGAGTGAATTGGGTGAATTGGGTCGGGTGTTTGTGTTTGGGGGGGTGGGTGGGCTCCCATACGCGTAGGGCGGAATTCGAAGCGTGGGGTGGATGAAGGGGGGGGGGGGTGTGTGGGGAGGTGGGGGGGTGTGTGGTGGGGTTGGCGGGCTCCCCTTCGAGTACGGGAGGACTGCGCATGCACGGGGGGTGGTTGTGGGGTGGGACTGGACTCCCTTAGCGTACGGGAGAGAGGGATGTGCATGCACTGGGGGGTGGGGGTGGGGTGGGGGCTCCCCTTCGCGTTACGGGAGGGCTTGCATGCACGGGGTGAATTGAATTGGGTGGGACTTTGGGGGTGGGGTGCTCCCATACACGTAAGGGAGGAATTTCGAAAGCAAGAGGGTGAGTTGAAGGGGGGGGGGGGGGTGGGATGGAGGGCTCCATTTCGACGTACGGAGGATTGCGAATGGAAACGGGGGGTGGGGTGTTGTGTGGGTGGCGGGCTCACCTCGCGTACGGGAGGGCTGGGCAGCACATGGGGTGAAGTCGGGTGGGTGTTTGGGGGGGGTGGTGGCTTAACCTCCGGGGCTCCATACGGTAGGAGGAATTCGAAGCAAGGGGTGAGATGGAAGGGGCGGGGGGGGGGGGGGGGGGCGGCTCCCTTCGGTACGGGGAGGAGAGACTGCGATGTCACTGGGGGTGGGTGTGGGGTGGCGGCTCCCCTTCGAGTAGGAGTGGCTGTGCATTGCACTGGGGGGTGGTGGGTGGTGTGGTGGTGGCGGGTCCCCTTAGGTACGGGGGAGGGATGTGATTTGCATGGGGTGTGAATTGGGTGTGTGGGTGTTTGGGGGGCCGGGGGGGGTGGGGGGCTCTGCTCCCATCCGCGTACGGGAGGAGGAATTTCGAAGCAATGAGGGTTTTGAGGTGAAGGGGGAGGGGTGGTGTTCTGCTCCCCCACGCCGTACGGGAGGGGCGTGCATGCACAGGGGAGGTTGTCGGGTGGGGCTCCCCTTCCGTAAGGGAGGAGGATGCGACTGCACCTGGGGGTTTGTGTGGGTGTGGGGGGTGGGGGGCTCCATTCGAGTACGGGAGGAGGAATTTCATCAATGTTACGACCCGTGAGTCTAATTACCCCCTTTTAACCCGTTCCCCCCCCACCCATTCGAACAAATGACCTCCACTATCCGATTTTATTGGGACGCAGCTTCTACTCAAATGGCACCATCGATGCCAAGATGTACGGGAGCGGGACGCCCGAATGTGAAACGGCCATCAACAGTGGAAAACAACAGGTCGTAGGAACAGGTCTCGCGAGGTGTATAGGAGGCGCCAGCCAAACTATTGTGACGCAACATCATGGTATCGCGTTTTCTGGAAACTTGCAAACCGATGGTGTGTGGGTCCGAAGCTTTCTGGCTAAACTAACCCGTGATTGCCGTCCGAACACGTGAAAGGGACATGGCATCAAGAACCACATGCCGTAGGGCGATTTTCCGTACTTTCCGCACAACTGACACGCCGATTGCAAAAAAAATAGGTGGTTCAGGATGCGGGTTGTGTGGGTGAACCGTGTGCAACTGCGCACAGGCGTCATCCCAGCGAGCAGCGGATGGAAAGAAGACTGCTGCAGTAGACTCCGAGAGCTGCGAACCACGCTAACTACAGTTTCGAGCGTTTCAAGCCCAGGGCAGGAGGGGAAACAGGCAGCCAGCAGAAAGAGCAGAGAAGCAGCACTGACAGCAGTGAAGTTGAATGTTTGATCATACTCGTATTTTGCGGTGCGACAGGTAAAGCTTTGAAAATCAAAACTTACGGAGCGACATGTTACTGCAGGTTTGAATATCGTTGACCGCTACACAAAGTACAGTGCTGCTTTGACATACTAATTGCTCTGACGGGCGATCATACCTTTTCGTTTTCCTTCACCATTCCTTACTTCAGCAATGTGAATTGCAACAGGTTATGCGAGTAGAGTATGAGTAAGAGGAGGCGGGAGGGAGCGACCCAGGAGGATGCGAAGCGAGGGGAGGCAAAGAGGAGGCTAAGACGAGGAGGGCAACAATCGGGAGGCTGGCATGGACACACGGTTCAGGACGAGGGGCGAAGCATAAACCCTCAGGAGACGGTGCCAATTGTAAGCCCACACATGGCCGAAGCAGGATCTCAAGTAGGCAAATTTTGTGATGTTCATTTCGTTAATTATTCGTAACTCATGCTTATTTCACAAATGACTTATGCATCGAATCACACTTCAATGGTCGCCACGTGTTTAACGGGGCGACGAGCCTTTGACAAGTTGGCCGATTGCGACCTGTGCGATGTAGGGTGGTGTGAAGCTGTCCATGTCAGATTAGATTCGGGATTGACCTTCGATTTAGGGGGTCGTCGCGAACCGCGAATCACCCTCTTCCGGCAATTTGCCAGTTGTACCTTATCCTTAGCGTCCTCATTTAGTAGTTTTTCTTTAGTCGATTGTATGAAATGAATCTTCTATTTATTTTTACGTATGTCCGTACGATTATTACGCGTCTTAACCCAAGTATTGTGCCACGTCATGAAGGGAATGTGGGGGGGCTCACCATTCGAGTACGGGGAGAATCTCGAAAACAATGTGGTGAGATTTGAGATATGAAGGGGGAGCTTTGTCGGAGGGCTTTGGTTCTCCTCTGTCTCCTGGTGGGATGATCCCACACTGAGTACGGGAGGGCCTGTGCATGAATGGGGGGTGGGTGGGGGTGGGGAGGACTCCCCTTAGCGTACGGGAGGTGTGCATGCACTGGGGTGTATTGGGTGGGGGTTGGTGGGTGGGGTTGGCCCTGGCAGCCCCCGTGGGGGGGCTCTACCCATTCGCGTAACGAGGAGGAATTTCGAAACAAGGAGGGAGAGATGAAGATGAGCACAGTCCTTCCGTAGCGAAGGGAGCCCCCCAACCACACCCACCCCCCAGTGCAGGCAACATACCACCGTACGCGGGGGAACAGATACCACTCCCCATTCATCTCAACCACAGTGTTTCGAAAATCAGCGTGAAGCGAAGGAGAGACCCCCCCCCCCCCAACCCCAAAAAAACAAATAAGCAAATAAAATAAACCAAAAAGCATAATAAAAACAAAAGCAACCCAAAAAAGCAACAAAAAACACCCCCCCCCCCCCCCCCCCCCCCCCCCCCCCCCCCCCCCCCCCCCCCCCCCCCCCCCCCCCCCCCCCCCACCCCCCCCCCCCCGCCCACCCCCCCCACCCCCCCCCCCCCCCCCCCCCCCCTCCCCCCCCCCCCCCCCCACCACCCCCCCCCACCCACCACAGACACCCTCCCCCAACCCACCACTCCCCACACCCACACAAAACCACAACCCACCAACACCCCACACCCAACACCCCCCCAACCTAAAACACCCCCACATGACTAGGTACCCCCATGTTCCAACATGCGCACCACTAACAGCCTCCCATTTCACCCCCCACCCCCCCCCCCGTGTGCCTGCCCTCCCCCCTCACAACCAAACCACCTATCCGTCTCCTCCTCCCACTCTTTTAGTCCCCCCCCCCCCCCCCCCCCCTCGCCCCACGTACACACCTGACACCATCACCACTCAATCCCATACACCCCAGGCATCGCACACGTCCTCCCGTACGCGAAGGGGAGCCCCCCCCACCCACAACACCACCCAACGAAAACCCCATTGCAGCCACATGTCACTCCCGTACGCGAAGGGGAGCCCCCACAAACAACCACCCCCCAGTGCACTGCACAGCATATCCCGTACGTGTGGGGGAGCAGAGAGCAGGGGACACCAAATATCCCCCTTCATATCACCCTCAGTGTTTCGAAAGTCTCCCATAAGCGGAATGGGGAGAACCCCCCCCCCCCACACCAACCCAACCCACACCAACAAAAAAACCCCACCACCCCCACCCACCCCAACCCCCCACCCCCAAACCCCCACCCACACACACCACAACCCAAATATCACCCCAGTGCATGCACAGTCCTCCCGTACGCAAAGGGGAGCCCCCCACCCCCAACACCCACACAATACACCCCAGTGCATGCACAGCCCTCCCGTACGCGTGGGGAGCAGACACCCCTCCCCCTTCATCTCACCCTCAGTGTTTCGAAATTCCTCCCGTACGCGAATGGGAGACCCCCCCCCCCCCCCCCCCACACACACACACACCCTACCAAAACACCCCAGTGCATGCACAGTCCTCCCGTACGCGAAGGGGAGCCCCCCACCCCACACCCACCCCCCAGTGCATGCACAGCCCTCCCGTACGCGTGGGGGAGCAGACACCCCTCCCCCTTCATCTCACCCTCAGTGTTCCGAAATTCCTCCCGTACGCGTATGGGAGACCCCCACCCCCAACACCCACCCAATACACACCCAATACGCCTGGGGGATTGCCCAAATAAAACTCATATAAAAATCCCTTTATGTCAACCCTATTAAGTCATTTTGTTTGCATGTCTTTAGGTTCGCTTCAAATGGAGCAGCAGATGAGACCCCTGCCCACGCTACTGACCTTGGGAATGGACTGACACCATTGGGGGTCACTGCAGACCGTGGGAGGGCCAACTCCGCAGTCAAATCCGTAGCCGGCAAAGCGAGGATGAGCACCTCAGGCTTAGGGGGGGACAACACCCCACGCGTATCGAGAGCCAGCACCCCTACCGTGGCGGACAAGGAGGACAAACTTGGTTCACAACTCTCAGAGAAGCTGACATGGGCTAAGAAGCACTTGGCCGAGAGACAACTCGCGGAATGCACAAGGGGTCTACTTCTCCTTGGATGCTAGGAGGTTTCTTCCCCCAGAGCTTCCCGTCCGTATCCGTTTGTTTGACCCGATGCGAATCATAGCTTTGAAAATGTCTTTGCACCCACAAGCATGACCACCGGCCATCATCTTGTTCATCGACATTGATACAAACTTGAAACCGCTGGGTACACTTTGGAAGAACATCGACTCTTTTTCGACCATGTTCAACAATGTCAGCGATGTGTCAGCTGAGTTTGGCGAGCCATGGGTCATCGGAGGCTACCACAGCTCCAAAGCATTGATCGACCTGACCCCGAGTGGGATGCCTCTCCGACAGTGCTGCCTGTACCGTTTGTCTTCGGTGCCGGGCGACACCTACTCGGACAAGCTTGGTAATGCCCGGTTTCTCTCCGCCCAAGACAACGTCAGTGGCCAGTCGGCAGAGGGCTACGAGTCTCAGCCCTTCTTGATCTCGACCTACCTGTGGAGAGAGATGTACCTCAAAGCGAGTAGCCCGCCTCGGGCTGAGAAAGGGCATCACAGCATGAGTACAGTGCCTTTAGGTTCCAATGCGTGGCTGGGGACGAGAAGCTTGCGAGGCTATACAGCAACGAGGCGTCATCTTTGACACCACGCTTCAAGATCGTGAGTTTGACCCAGGACAGCTACGACAGGGCTTTCCTCATCATGTCAAGCATGGACACCCGAACGATTGATCGGCAGTAACATTACCCTCGAGCGTCTCCCCAACGTGGAGTGTGAAGTGACTATCTTGCCAACAGACAGACCATCCTCTGACGAGGAAGAGGAACCCGAGGAGAAGGCAAAGGGTAAAGGCAAGGGGAAGGGCAAGCCAACCGTGACCAATGTCAGGAATGTACGTTGGAGGACATGAAGGATACGATGAGGCTGCCCCCTGCTGAATGCGACGCCTTCCTCAACCTTGTGACGGAACACTTGTATGTTCACCAGGTTGAGGCTTTCAAGAAACAGTTGGACTCCGTTGACTCCGTCAGCTTTTCTCCCAAGGTATGTGAAATTAAACAGGGGGTGTGGGATTTAAAATTAAATAGGGGTTGTGAAATTAAAACAGGGGGTGGGGGTTTTAAATTAAACATGGGGTGTGAAATTAAACAGGGGGTGGGGGAGTGGGAGAGGAGAGGGGGGGGGTGACTGCTCCACCGCGCGTACGGGACGACTATGCATGCACTAAGTGGATGGTTGTGCTTGTAGGAGAGTTTGCATAGTTCTCTAGGTGACAAAGGGGATACGATTTGACCATTTGCATGCAACTGGATTGCAATGATGTATATTTGAGCATGATCAAAAATAAACAAATACCTCTTACATGCTTGCTCAGACCTTTGCCGCTACATACAAGTTGGCATTGGATCATTTCAAGAAGGAAGTGAGTGCGGGCTTTGTGGTGTTCATCCTGAAGAAGCTTCTTGATATGCACAACATTGAGGAGGACGACTTTAAGGCCGAGTTGATGACCCGCTACTCTACGGTAAGTGTTACAGACGTTTGCTTTTAAAATACTTACCAAATGTCTCCCTTTCGCGATGTACTGTCGTGGGGCCCATTTGGTTGACTTCCAGGTCTCCCCTACGCAAAGGGGAGCGGCTGCCTTCAAGCTTCCCTCAATTAATTACCGCGTACTTCCTTGTTCGCAGGAATCACCTAGCCTCGACAAGCCTGGACAACATCACTTCAGCTCCGTCAACAACCAGTTGTTTAAGGGTACCATGGACGCTGCCGTTTCCAAAAGTGGCACAAAGGCCTCCGGCGTCATGTTCGCCACCGAGGAAGTTGGACAGACGGCGGTGGAAGGTTTGTCAAAGCCTATGACAGCACAGGCCTGGTTCTCGAGGTTGCAATTAGACTACGCCACTACAAGGAGGGATGCACTTGACCTCCGTGGTACTTCAGAGCTTTTGATGCCCAAGCTGACCATCACTGAGTTCAAGAAAGCAAATGGGTTCATCACGTTCCAGACTAACAATCACGAAGTCAACTGCCAACTGAACTGGTGGTTGACTGTGATCGAGAGCAGGGGCAAGAAGGTACAAGAACGTACACACTCTGACACAGTCATCTCGGCCAGCGTCACCGACATCGAGCTATTGACGCAACCAGATATGGTGTACTCCAGCCTATCTGGTGGAGCTGTCGGAGCTATATCTGACGATATGGCCAAGTTCCTCCAAGCAGTGAGGGTACTGCTCCTTGCCTATCCCATTGTCGCTCGCATTAGCGGCTGCTCCATCGGTCCCCGGCAGGTTGGGTACAGCAGAAGATGTGTTGACGAATACCGATACCTCGTGCGAGAGTACAGCAACAAAGGGAACTGGGTGATGTGCTTGCACACTGTAGATGGCTCAGGCATGCTGGCGGCATTGCTAGAGAGTAGGAGCGTCGTCGGTTTGGAGTCAGTCCCACAGAGGCTTGGGGTCGCTACATGGCGTTTGAAGAAGTTTCATGCCACGGAGAAAGTCTTGCTCAAACATCACGCCGCCATGCAAGAGGCTGGTGATGACGCCAGAGCTAAGAATCTGGTGCACAAGCTCGTTGAAGATGACATGGAAGAGCTGAGTAGCCTCATGCCTGCAAAGCCTAGTGATGACATGCTAGGCCGAGTGTGGGACGAGCTGAAAGGCTTACGTAAAGATCACAGCGGATCAAAGCTCTTTCCAACTATGACAGATGAGGAATTCAAGACCATTGGGGGCAGGATAGTTGAGAGGTGCACCGACATCGCCACAGCACAGGCATTCATCGACGAACCATCGGCCCTCTTGATCACCATTGGAAAAATGATGAAGCAGATGAAGAGCATGGCTGAGGGGGAATGAGGTTGTAAAGCGGGCACGTGAATAATGGGATTAAGACGTTGTCAGGTTAGGAAGTAGGGTGATGTGTTCAGGTGCTAGGATAATGTTTTGTCGTGGTGGTGTAGTGCGTGGAGGTCTCGTAGAGTGCTGCAGCACCTATGTGGACCTACCCAAATGTGTGTCCTCCACCACCACCGTGAATGGGGCTGTGAGGCAGTGAGGTTGGAAGTATATGAGTTATAAGGTAATGAGTTTTGAGGTTATGATTTACGGTTTGGAGATTGCGAGGTTATGAGTTATGAGTTACAAGGTAATGGGTTATGAGGTAATGAGTTAAGAGTTCTGAGATTGCGAGGTTACGAGTTACGAATGATGAGTTACAAGGTAATGACTTATGAGGTTTTGATGTAAGAGTTCAGAGATTGCGAGGTTATTAGTTACGATTTATGAGTTATGAGTTATGAGTTATGTAACAAGATTCAATAATTGTCTAGGAATTGTCTCTTTCTCCAAAAACTAGAAAACAATCTTATGTTTAAAAACATAAGATGATTCTAAGATAGTAAAGGAATTGTCTCTTTGTCAAAAAACTAGAAAACAATCTTATGTTCAAAAACATAAGAAGATTCGAAGAAATCCAGCAAAAACTCACAAATCAAGAAATTTGCCTAAACGATCTTTTGATTTGAATCATAAGATTCCACAAATTTAGAAGCATCCACAAAATCGGCCGGGAAGCAGGAACGCCCATTAGTTCAAAACCTGAGTCGAAATGTTGCGCATCACCCCGTTTATAGCCGTCTTGTACAACCCACCGCCACCCCCCCTGCCTGCACAACTCGAATTGTTATTTGTATTCGAATTATAATTGTTGTTATTCAGAATGTGCGAATTGATGTTCCCATGGATTGGGTCTTTATTGTGTATTGATGTTTCTTCTACGTGCGACGGTTCAGTGTGAGGCGTTATTACAGCTCGTGTTGATGTTTCTTCTACATGCGACGGTTCAGTGTGAGGCGTTATTACAGCATGTGTTGTTATTACTTGTGAAGACATAGCGGCATGATGATACTTCAACAGGACAAAATCAGTTTAAACCTAACGCGAGTTTACATTGTATTTTTGGATCAGTTACATTGGTTTCTTCGGCATGATGAAGAATAAAACCACACCAACTGCAATAACAACTTCGAAAAAAGGATTTTTGCGTCGCGATCTTTTGGTTGCGCTGAAACACACAATTGCATCTATCGCAAAAGACTATAGCAATCCTAGTAGTGGTGCAGATATCGGAGAGAGTGGGGAGTACGCGTGCTCTCTAGTAGCGGAACTCGTGACATCAGGAGGGCCTCTAGAGGTCGCAGCCACCATTCTAGATGTTTATGCAGAGGCAAAGATTGTGAACGGCAACAAGTGGACCGCCAGTGCTATGGACGATGTCGTCACTGACCTCAACGTGTTCTGTTCGGGCTCACACACTACGCAATGCAGCACCGATCCTATATTCATGGTGATCGTTCGTCTGCTCTGCAGACTGACCATGCTCGTGTGCCATGCTGCCAAAACTGGCGTCGCGTCATCAGAGAGACGCGAACACATCTTCTTGGGAGGATTCGTTCTACCATCGAACGTTAGTATCGGAGAAGATGGAATGCCGCAGTTGGACCCACTCTCCGTAATGTGCAGCAACATACCACCACAACCTTCATGTCTACGATCAGTGGTTGTGAAAACGCTCCAAACGCGTATGAAGACGGGGGCAAACGAAGAGGCAAGGGCTCTTATAATGCTCTTGATGTCGCGAAATGGACGAACTGTCAAGCAGTACAACGCCATGCACTCCGCGTTGCTGAGGAGGAGCAGTGGTACATATAGAACACAAGAACAAACAAGCTTAGGAGAGGATATTCCTGAAGATTCGTGTGTGTCGTGGCGTCCATTGGTGTTTGGTGTGGATGCTTCCTACTCCACTACACAACACCTTAATCTTGTGGGTGCGAAGAAGAATGCGAGACTCTCCTGTCGGTCTGACGCCCCGGTCGCTGGGCGCCGTCGTGGGTGATGAAACGCACACGCTGGTGGCGAGCGAGATGCCCAGCCATGTGCACAGCGGCACGACCGACGCGGTGGGCGCGCACTCCCACGCCACCAACGCGGTAGGCGGCCAGGGCAACGCCGGGCTTTGCGTCGCGGACGGGAACGGGACGGGGACGAACATGACGACAGATTCAAGCACCGGCGAACTAAACGTGATGACCACGCCGACGGCGCTGGCAGTCAGCGCCGCAGGCAATCACGCGCACGCCTTCACATCCGGCTCCACCGGATTAGGCCAGGCAAACAACAACATGCAACCCACGCTCTTCGGCGGGTCTGTATTCGTGTTCACGGGTCACGGCAACGCCTTCGTTGCGTGAAGTCACATCACCGTCGACCGGCGGGTCTCGTCGGACATCGTGTCCCCGCTGTCGTGGTTTGGGCGCGGAACCTTTGTCATGTTTAAGTTTAAGGAACCGCTGAGGAAGTCCGGGTACTGCTCCCTCAACAACATCTTTAAATTGGCATCACACAAAAACCGTTACCATTTATTTTTGCTTGAAAAAAATGTAAAAAAGGTCAATAAGAAAAAATATCAATGTCTCTCCAACAAGCACCACCTACAATGCCACCGATGATGCCAGCACGCGTTATCTATGCGTCAGTCTTCTTCATGTTGGTCATGATCCTCATATTCATAGTGAAACCACTACCACTATTTGACGTACACGGATCTATTATGCCATTTGGTCTTTCTCCGTCAGGTCTTTCGCATAACAATCAAGCCGCAACACCACTTTCTCTAGGCATTGTAACCGCGGCGGTGGCGATAGGGAGCATGTTCATGTTCACGCTCATCGACCTCGTGTTCTCGTGACTCCCGGAAACCTGATTCTCTGAGATCTCCATATTAACAACATAACGGAAATGGCGACGCCAACGCCGGTCAAGAAAGCAAATATGGCCAACCAATGGTTGTTGTTGTTGTTGTTGTTGTTGTTGTTGTTGTAATAATCATTGTTTCCGCCTGAACGACGGCGTTGGTTTGGAGGACATGAGTTAGCGCCCGCATGAATGAGATGGCGACGCATCTCAGCAGAATTCTGAATGGGTTTACTGGTGTCTCGGTTCACAAGGTTGTGCAGCGCGACCGTCCAATCAAACAAACCATCAGGGGAAGAGAACCTTTTTCCGTCACTCCACGCACCTCGGAGCTCTACAAGATGCCTGTGGTAGTTCTCGCTGCACACGTGGCACGGGATCAAGTGTTCCAAGATCTGGTCGAAGAACGTTTTGTAGACCCGTCTCCCCTCAGGCGTGGGGTTCGCTGGGTACCCCAGGGCAACGTAGTTTATAGATTTCCATAATGGGGGGCCCCATACGCTTGGAGGAATGTTGTGTTGCCCATGTTTGTCGTCAATGTCTTCAACACGAATGCCTGACATTGAATAGTTTTCTTAAATAATATTCATTTTATTTTTGAAAACAAGTGTACAACCAGAGTAAATACACTTACACTCTACGTAAAGAAGAGACAATGGACAAATCTAGCGGATTATACTATCCCTTTTCAAATTGTTGCAACTCATGATCATATGGATATCCGTGTACATCGCGGAGAGGATATTCCAAATGCAGTTCGTCAAAAAAATGTACCTAGACGACGCGCTCATCGAGTCAAACAAAACCCCACCAGACCTGCAATACCTCGTGATCATTACGGTCGTGATCAACGTCGTGTTGACAAGTTGCTTTATCATTCTCCTCGTTGTCTTATCCAACTACGTTACCAGTATGGAGAAAACCGGAACCTTTGTGAACGTGTTCAGCACGACGCTCGTGAAGCTGCTCGTATACGACTATGCCCTATCCGTCCTTCTATCCGCAACTGTCGGTATCATGGTAGCGTCGTCTTTGCAGAGAAACAGAAGTCTCCGCTACCGCGACGTGGGCATCCGGGGGATACGGGCCTTCACGGACATGTTATTGTTCATTTTCATGATCGTCTCTGCAGTCCCGTACTACCGCATGCTCTTCCGAGCTGTTCTCTCCAATCATTTCATGGGCGTGCAGGTCTGAAGAATCAATGCGCTCAGGATGTTGACGGTTGTGTAAAAATAATAAAAACAATTTCAACAAATCCTTGTTCGTCTCAAAAAGTTTGCTTACAAATTCACGTCGTTTTCGATTCACACCAAAGTATTACATCTGCAACAATGTTTTAGTTGATAATCGTAAATTGCGAGTACTTTTGAAAAATGCAACAACGCTTCTTGCGGTTGGTTGTGCATTGAGTTGACATTTATTTCAATCTGTGTTTATCTACTACACTCGACGGAATACTAAAATGAAACATCAAAAAAACGGTTATATTGTATGAGTGGATGGTCCTATAAAATGACCCGTCCAGCAAAGAAACCTCCTTACATGACGCATTGCACATCAACAAAGTTCTTTTGGGCCACGGTACTGGGGAAGAGGCGATTGCAATTTGTTGATTCAAAATCGTATTGGTGTTCCACTGCCCCGTGGGTTGCTACACCATTAGGTTACACCGTAAGGTGTGCCGTACACGAGGCGGTTTCATTTTAGTATTCCGTCGACTGTGCACTGTCATGTGTCTTACATTCGCAAGTATACAGTATAATTTGAATGATATCCCCTGAAACCAGATACAGGTCCGGGGTCTCAAGACAACAGATTGGGGCGTACGCCAGATTCTACATGGGTGCCGCGCCAATTCTTCTTGCCCATCGGGTTTGGTGATTGGAAAGGTCTGGGGGCGACACCAATCTCTAGGCGGACTTGTGGCCCTCTCCAAGCTATTCGTTTCGAGCTTCGTAGCCGCGAAAACGTTATCATGGAGGACATCAATGAGTTCAGAACATCTCAACGATGCAGCTGCTGTGAGGACCGACTTTGCAACATGGTTGCACTCACTCATCGTAAGCAAGACGGTCATGTACCGGCGCGTCAACGATGATTACAACTCGAGGGTATCGACCCTAGAAGTCTCTGAGCACGGAACTTCCAAATCCCATCGCTTTCCCGGAACGTATAAGAGACACTCTCTTGACGTGTACTCTTTGTACATGGGGACGCCAATGCTTCTCAGCGACTTCATGTGCATCGGGACGATTTTGACGTCTCTGCCTTTGAGATTGTCTTTGACGATACAATTCTCTTTGAAGGTTGCCGAAAAACTCTCGAGTGCGTCGACCCACACATTTCTGTGATAAATCGAATACATCGCGGGCGTCTGATCCGACTTCAGTTTTGGAACAGCTTGGTTCATGAAAATGTCTTTCAAATCGTAGAGACTCCGCGTGCTATTCGTGAGACGCCAACCCAGAAACAAACGAACGATCCCTTTTGGCGGAACATTTGACCTGTTCACTTCGTGTAGAATCCGCTCGAAAAATATGATGATGTGGCCTGGTGGGACCCGGAACTTCTGCTTGTTAGCACTGTCCACCACTTTCTCTTTTCCAAACCCCGAATGCTTTGAAACGCCCTTGTGAGATCCTGGGATGCACGAAAAATGGTGATCCGTATCGTCGAGATTGATCCACCCTCCAAAAACGTCATCTTCATCGGCGGCTTCAGGAGCTTCGTCCCTGTGCCAACTTTCCCTTGCGACGACCTTCCCTCGGGTTCTGGACATCATCCTGTCCATAATCTGCTCCAGATTTCTTCCATTGGCGAGTGGTTTCAGAATCGGTGCGACTGTCCACATAAAGATTCTTTGCTTGTTTCCTCGCTCACAAGCGGGTTTGAAACACGCCGGATTACCG
>JACBWV010000719.1:45071-161371 GCA_013435795.1 Chlamydomonas sp. ICE-L | reverse complement strand
GACCATTTGGTACTCACATATGCACCCACGGATGAGGTCTTGAACTCCTACCCAATCGCGAACTGATCGTGTGTTTACTAATGCGATTTTATTATTCTTCGGTTCTGCTGCCACTGTATGGCTGCTATCCATTACCAGCCCCTTTCTTTATGGGGTATTACTAATGTAACTATCCGTGACCCCGTCGCGTATTGACTATACAAAAATGTCGTTGTTATAATTTTATCCATGGAATCAATTATATTCGTGGATACAGAAATGAAATTATCTAGTCGAGGATTTTGTTTGTGACGATGGCGATTTATTTGGTGTGACGGTGAATTTATTGAAAATAATTGCGGAGTCTGTTGTGTCCTATGTAACTGGTTCTGTATCTATATTTTGACTTAAAATTGAGTTTCTTATGTCTTGTTGTCTCATATTTTAAGCATTGATGATAGGCTCAAATTCATAAATAACCTTGCATACGTGGTACATATCTTCATCCTCAGGAGTTCCTGCCGTAGCCTCGAATTTGCCCTCTTCTATCTTGTAGTTCTTAATTTTTATTTTTTAATGATATTCAATATTTTTCTTTAATTCGGGAAAGTAACGCATGGCAATAGTTGTGTGCAGTTATAATATCCGATGAGATCCAATTTTTTCTAAAATTTCTGATGGGAAGTTTCTTTGTTTGCTTTGGAGACACTGTATATCAGATAATATATAATTTGTGTAAAAAGTCGCTAGTCTTTTAAACAACATAATGACTTTTTGGGGACTCTGTAGAATTACGTCACTAATCCCTAGTCCCGAGTGTCGTACGTCGTTGATCTCAAATCTGTATTTTTCTAAGAGAGTGAGCTCGCGCTATTTGTCTGATTTGTTTGTGTAAAAAAATGATATAAGTGTGAGTATTTATGTATGTTATTGTTGTGTCTTATGATGAACGGTCATATAACAAGTGTCCGTCGAGACAAAGTCTCGTTATGTCTTAACTGTGAACGGCAAAAAAGTCTCTTACTATGATAATGATAGGCAAATGTTTCCCCTGACTTGCCTCTATTAGAATCTGTGTGTAGAAAGAAGTGTGTCTTTTTTCAAGGGCTTGAGTGTGTCATTTTCCTGTATGGACGGTTCTAGTACAATTCGAAACATCTCCGTGGACACAACCCTTTGTGTGTGTTCTGACTTCACCAAATCCTTTAGCAAATACCTAATATCTCTTGTCCTCCTAGTCTTCATCTGGTGTATAAAAATCTATGACCAATGTCACGAGTAGTTTTGCTTGCATCCTGGATTCTTTGTTATTAAATGTGAAAGTGCATCCTGGATTCTTTGGATTAATAGTGCATTGATCCGTGTATCATATATGAGTACAAAAGATTGTACGTTAGGATGAATGATATATATACATTGAAGACCGATGTGTTGTATAAAAAAAAAATTGGTTTTCGGTTGAAGACTATGTCTTCATCAGATGTATCAAGAAGATAGTCGATACCCTTGGGTATTCTTATGAGAGATTCCGCCAAAACCCGTATGAGTACCTGTCTCTGTCTAATTGTAACCGTGAGTGTAGTAAAACATTTTTAGCCATATATATGTTTGGCGAAGCATATAGTGTGTGTCAACAATGTCACCTGAATGGTGTGATAAGTAACTCCTTGTACTATACCTATGAGTCAGGGGCATACTTGTTATCCAGTGTCCTTGTTGGTCGAAAACGTTGTATTGATGGGTAAGAATCTTTTGCCCGATCTCAAATTAGTGTTTTCTCGTGATGACATCATGAATGAGTTGAATGGCAATGATTCTTACTATATATATGATGGGAGAACTATGTTCAAATGGCTGTATCATGTAGAGAAGTGTATTGCTGTTCGTGTGAATGATAGAGTTACATCTTATAATGGCGATGAAACCCGATATAGTTTCTGTGTCGACTCCTATATATGTTCTTTCGAGTCTGAGAATTCTTTAACTCTGAACATAGAGCAGAAGAATGCTGTGCGTTCTGTGTTTGCAACTACTTCCGGTATCTTTGTTTTGACTGGTCTTCCTGGAACTGGAAAGACTTCTGTGGTCAAATGCATAGAGTATATAGCAAAAGCGGAGATGATATCCTATGAGATGGCCTCGCCTACTGGCAAGAGTGCTATTAAGATGGGTAGGAACGCCAAAACAGTCCACCGTCTCTTGTGTCCTCAGTTCGATGGCTACAGTTTCAAATTATTGCGTGGGGAGAATAATCCTCTTGAAGCTTCTCTAATCATATTGGACGAGGTGTCTATGGTTGATATAGATTTGTTCTATAGTTTCATCAAGGCCTGTCCCTCTGAGTGTATGATTGTGTTGATAGGTGATAATAACCAGTTACCTAGTGTGAGCTATGGTGATTTGTTGGGATCTCTTGTTCGATCTGGTTCTATTCCTCACGTCCACCTGACTCATTTGTATCGCCAGGGGACCTGGTAGTTTTATTCCCGTTATAGCTAAGAAGGTTGTTGATGGTGTGTATTTGACTGATGTCGATTTGAATAATGATTCTGTCAAATTCATCCACTCGACTGATGAAGCTGATATCCGGCAGCACGTATTGGATTTTTACCGTGCTAATAAAAATAAGTGTAAGACTAAGATAATGGCTCCTAATAATAGTGTTGTTGATATGTTGAATGCTGATATTCACTTGGATGAGTATAATACTAGTGATCCTGTGTTTGAAAGCGGTGAGGATATCATGTGTGTTTCAAATATGTATTCAAAGAATGACTCTGGTGTTGTGGATATTGACAAATCAATGTTGAATGGCGAGTTTGGTCGTTTTGTGTATATAGAGATGATAGTATTGTGGAGATAGAGAAATTGGATAAATCTAAGAATAAGATCCTTCTTCGCTCTGACAATATAAAGTACGGATATTGTATAACTATCCATAAGTCCCAGGGTGATGAGTACGATAATGTCTTGCTTGTGTTGTATAAGTCTCCTTATATAATGTTGAATAAGAACTTATTGTATACCGCTATAACTCGAGCAAAGACGCATTTGACAATAATAGGTACCTCTGTGTATCTAAAAAAGTGTGTAGATGTTTCTTTGTCTCGTTATGACATTTTGGAATCACTAATCCGTGAATTGTCCCAGTAGTTATTGGATATGTACGTGACATATATCGTTGATTTGACAAAGAACATTTGATATCATACAAGATATAGTGAAGAATCTATTAATGTTTAATCAAGTATAGTGAAGAATCTTCATGGAAGAACAAAAAAAAAAAAAAAAAAAAAAAGTTTTTATTATTACGAATTATACACACATCTCAAAGACAGAAGCAAAGAGGATAGAGATATTTTTTGGGTACTCGTCAAACACATCGCTTGGAAGGAAATTAAGAAAAAATATAGTATCAAAAAAAATGGAAACTGATATAAAAAGGTCAAATACTAAAACTCAACAAATCTCAACTATGATATCAATCTAAGTGATATCATACTAATAATGTATACTATTGAAAAGGCATGTTTTTTGTCTACCCATGTTACATATTTGTGAACGTCTTTTTGCGTTTTTTTTGTCTGAATTGTAAAATACTAGTTCGCATTAGTATCAAAAGGCACAATGAAGTTGCCTATAAGCTGCTTAACATTACCTAAAATAGCCTTAGTGTCCAGGACTTTACCCGAGTCATAACTCTATTCACATTCAGCTTCAAAAGGCACAATGAAGTTGTCTAGAAGCTACTGTATGTAACCTATAACATCTTTTTTTAGTGTCAAAGTCTTTACCCGAGTCATAACTCAGTTCACATTCAGCTTCAAAAGGCACAATGAAGTTGCCTAGAAGCTACTGTATGTAACCTATAACAGCCTATTTTAGTGTCAAAGTCTTTACCCGAGTCATAACTCTGTTCACATTCAGCTTCAAAAGGCACAATGAAGTTGCCTAGAAGCTACTGTATGTAACCTATAACAGCCTATTTTAGTGTCAAAGTCTTTACCCGAGTCATAACTCTGTTCACATTCAGCTTCAAAAGGCACAATGAAGTTGTCTAAAAGCTACTGCATGTAACTATAACAGCCTATTTAGTGTCTGAGTCTTTACCCGAGTCATAACTGTGTTCACATTCAGCTTCAAAAGGCGCAATGAAGTTGCCTAGAAGCTACTGTATGTAACCTATAACAGCCTATTTTAGTGTCAAAGTCTTTACCCGAGTCATAACTGTGTTCACATTCAGCTTCAAAAGGCACAATGAAGTTGTCTATAAGCTACTGCATGTTACCTATAAGCTACTGCATGTAACCTAAAAGCTACTGCATGTAACCTAAAAGCTACTGCATGTAACCTAGAACAGCCTATATAGTGTCTGGGTCTTTACCCGAGTCATAACTGTGTTCAAATTCAGCTTCAAAAGGCACAATGAAGTTACCTATAAGCTACTGTATGTAACCTATGAGCTACTGCATGTAACCTAGAACAGCCTATTTAGTGTCTGAGTCTTTACCCGAGTCATAACTGTGTTCACATTCAGCTTCAAAAGGCACAATGAAGTTGCCTAAAAGCTGCTGCATGTAACCTAGAACAGCCTATTTAGTGTCTGAGTCTTTACCCGAGTCATAACTGTGTTCAAATTCAGCTTCAAAAGGCACAATGAAGTTGCCTATAAGCTACTGTATGTAACCTATGAGCTACTGCATGTAACCTAGAACAGCCTATTTAGTGTCTGAGTCTTTACCCGAGTCATAACTGTGTTCACATTCAGCTTCAAAAGGCACAATGAAGTTGCCTAAAAGCTGCTGCATGTAACCTAGAACAGCCTATATAGTGTCTGAGTCTTTACCCTATTAATAACTGTGTTCACATTCAGCTTCAAAAGGCACAATGAAGTTGCCTATAAGCTACTGCATGTAACCTAAAAGCTACTGCATGTAACCTAAAAGCTGCTGCATGTAACCTAAAACAGCCTATATAGTGTCTGAGTCTTTACCCGAGTCATAACTGTGTTCACATTCAGCTTCAAAAGGCACAATGAAGTTGCCTATAAGCTACTGCATGTAACCTAAAAGCTGCTGCATGTAACCTAGAACAGTCTATTTAGTGTCTGATTCTTTACCCGAGTCATAACTGTGTTCACATTCAGCTTCAAAAGGCACAATGAAGTTGCCTAGAAGCTACTGTATGTAACCTATAAGCTGCTGCATGTAACCTAGAACAGCCTATTTAGTGTCTGAGTCTTTACCCGAGTCAAGCATGTGTTTCAGACATCCAATGCACAGTCAAAAAGCCAAGACATCCAATGCACAGTCAAAAAGCCAAGACATCCAATGCACAGTCAAAAAGCACACATGAAGCTGTCTAGAAGCTGTTGCATGTAATCCAAAGGATCACAAGTGGCGACTGGCGATGGCTTGATGGCATCCTTGATCTGCATGTGAAAATATAGATGGTTCTCAGTGAAATTTGTATGAACTTAACAGTTTTTGTGATTATAGTATCATGTTATGTCTGTTTGATACTAACATTGCAAAATGGAAGAGTGTGTGTATGTGTGTGTAATAATGCATTCACATTGCATGACCCCCCCCCCAACGGAAAAACATTTACCTTGGCATCATTTGCGAGCTTGCTTAGGAGAAGGAGGAGGAGCTCGCTTAGGAGGAGAAGGAGGAGGAGCTCGCTTAGGAGGAGAAGGAGGAGGAGCTCGCTTAGGAGGAGAAGGAGGAGGAGCTCGCTTAGGAGGAGGTCCACCAGAATTAGGAGGAGGAGGAGGTCCACCAGCATCAGGAGGAGGAGTAGGTCCACCAGCATCAGGAGGAGGAGGAGGTCCACCAGCATCAGGAGGAGGAGGAGGTCCACCAGCATCAGGAGGAGGAGGAGCTCGCTTAGGAGGAGGTCTACCAGCATCAGAAGGTCCTCCAGCATCAGAAGGTCCACCAGGATCAGAGGGTCCACTAGCATCAGGATTAACACCAGTTTGAGCAAAGATAGCCAAGGTGTTCTGAAGGTTGACTGCTGCTGCAGTCTCTGCTGATATAGCTGCTTCAAAAGCAGCTCCAATAAGCACTGACTCTACTTTGAACCTTGTAGCCACCGCAACCGCCTCAGCAATGTCATCAGCAGACAAAGTAGGGGGTATGCATCTAAGTGTAGCACCGCTACTCCCAGTGAGTGCTGGTCAAGATACGGCTTCCACAAGGCTTCTACCTCATCCCTAGTCAGGTCCTCTTGTTGAGGGATCGTTGCATCGTCCACCGTCCAGCTGAACTCGGAAGCTATCTCCTCCTTCTCTTTGATGTCGCGGATGGCCACTAGGCAAGGTAAGCCAGTACACCGCATCCAGTCGATCTCCGCGTTGGCTGGAAATGTGTCCGTGCTCTGATTGATCCACTGAGTAGGACAATCAGATGTTGCTACGCAACAAACCATCTTGGAATCCTCTCCCGCGATCAAGGACATGTGTCTGCAGTAATCAGACTGCTGAAATCCTCCAGGCACGATGACCCCCTTGATGGTGCCGATGATATCCCCTGCTGCGTATGCATTGGTTGCAAAGCATCCTCTGTTGCCAGCGTGAATCCCGGACTGCCCCGAGAATACATCCGCTGCAGGAGTCGCACAGAGTCCTCTGGACATTTCCAAGATCTCCTCATGACTGAAGAGCGTAGACATAGTCATATTCTTGATCGTCATGAATTTAGGTGCAAAGCAAGCACAGTGAGTCCTCATGATGAATAGAAGAGAGAGAGAGAGAGAGAGATAGAGAGAGAGAGAGAGATGGAAGAGGATAACGCTGTTGGAAAGATTAGGAGAAGAAGAGAACGATATTGCGAAGAGTGCGAGAATTTGAAGAGTGTGAGAATTTGAAGAGTGCGAGAATTTGAAGAGTGCGAGAATTTGAAGAGTGCGAGAATTTGAAGAATGCGAGAATTCGAATTGGTGGTCTGTGTGGAGTTGGCCGAAGATGTCACTGACATCTCAAATGTCTTCCGGAATGTGTGTCCCTGCGAAGTTGGTGGTCTGCGCGGAGTTGGCCGAAGATGTCACTGACATTTCAAATGTCTTCCGGAATGTGTGTCCCTGCGAAGCTGTGGGTCTGCGCGAAGTTGTATCGATTGATACAGTGTTTGCAGTGAGTTGTGTTTCGACTTCCAGTCAATTGGTGTGTCCCTGCGAAGCTGTGGGTCTGCGCGAAGTTGTATCGATTGATACAGTGTTTGCAGTGAGTTGTGTTTCGACTTCCAGTCAATTGGTGTGTCCCTGCGAAGCTGTGGGTCTGCGCGAAGTTGTATCGATTGATACAGTGTTTGCAGTGAGTTGTGTTTCGACTTCCAGTCAATTGGTGTGTCCCTGCGAAGCTGTGGGTCTGCGCGAAGTTGTATCGATTACTACAGTGCTTGCAGTGCGAAGTATTTTGGCTTCGAGTCAATTGTTGTGTCCCTGCGAGTTTGTGACCTGCATGGAGTTTGTAACGTTTTTTGCCGTGCTTGCAGGGAGTTGTGTTTCGGCTTCGAGTCAATTGTTGTGTCCCTGCGAGTTTGTGACCTGCATGGAGTTTGTAACGTTTTTTGCCGTGCTTGCAGGGAGTTGTGTTTCGGCTTCCAGTCAATTGTTGTGTCCCTGCGAGTTTGTGACCTGCATGGAGTTTGTAACGTTTTTTGCCGTGCTTGCCCCCACCTATTCCAATGAATCCCATTAAGATTCCCACAAAAAGGCCAATGCATACAAACGTGACAATAACCCTAGGATCCTTGACGATGAAATTTGCATAGTTTCCCATTTGTCATTATGTATTTTAAATGCCCCCCTATCTAACTTGCTTTGCAATCAATTCCTGTTGATCTGTAATGATATCACCATAATGATTTCGCATGTAACCAGCAGAAGAATTCCCCTTGTAACACCCTTGTAACACCCTTGTAATATCCTAGTATTGTCCTGATATCCCCCCTTGTGATACCGAGTGTCGTGTATTGATATAAAAAGGAATCAGTTAAGGATTTGAATATAAGATACAAATCAATTAAAGCCGCTATAAGTACTAAATGCCAACTAAATGCCAACTAAATGCCAACTAAATGCCAACTAAATGCCAACTAAATATCCCCTAGTAACACCCTAGTAACACCCTAGTAACACCCTTGTAACACCCTTGTAACACCCTAGTATTGTCCTGGTATTGTCCTGGTATTGTCCTGGTATTGTCCTAGTGTCTTGTCTTATCGTTTATTAGTGAATAAAATTGAATTCATCTAAATGCTGCTAGTTTCTTAATTGAAATCCAGTTAAAGCTTGTAAGTATGTCAATTGCATCAATGTTTGTAGTTCCCGTGTTTGTTTGCCATGAATGCAATAAAGTATTCAAGACTGCGTTTACTCTTCGACGACATATATATATTCATACAGGAGAATTACCGTGGTCTTGTGAGTCCTGCAAGAAAGGTTTCACACATAAGAGTTCTTTGACTGCCCACAAGTGTCATTTTTGCAAGCATTGCAATGAGATATTCCAGACTGCCCCAGACTTGAAGGTTCATCTGTTAAAACACATCAATCCCCTAGAGTGTCCCACGTGTCACAAGTGTTTTGCTACCCCTGGTATTATGGCAGTCCACATGAACCGACACCTGGAGTACAAACCTTATCCCTGTAAGCATTGCCCTAAGAGTTTCGCTACTAATACCGAGTTGAAGCACCACACGGTGTTCCATGAGACTGAACGTCCTCATGTGTGTGATGAGTGCGGTATGTCCTTCATCCACAAATGGCAACTCCTTCTTCACGAAGACGACCATGGCCCTAACCAGATTCCCTGTCCGTATTGTCAGCTCTCCGTGGCATCTGCTCGTATGTCCAACCATGTGTACAAATGTCACAAGGACAAGTACATGCAATACGGTAAATGTACCCGTTTAAAACTCCCAATTCCACTTTAATGGCATATCCATGTTGTCCCGTGATGTGCCGTCATGTTACATTGTGTGTTATATTGCACCATACTCTTTTTATAGGAGGTTACAGTCCTATCTACTTGTAACCCAATATGTGTCGCATGATACCCTATTGACCCGTCAACGGTACCCTCCTTGTACCCTCCTGTTACCTTTCTTATAATCCCCTGTTACTGTCCTCGTATTTCCAACTATTCACCCACTCATGTAATTTAAATATATCTTATTGGTAATTCCACGAGTCACACGGTACGTTAATGAATGAATGAGCTCAGGGGACAACTACGAGTGTCCATCCTATTGCGATGGAGGTACAATGATTAGTTGGATGAGTTACCGGTGAAGTACGTATAGATATCTAGTATAATGTACTTAAAAATGTATTGGCAATACCCACGAAGTACAATGAGAGTACAAACGTAGTACAATGACTATAGGTAGATTCACGAGAGTAACCACATACACTCATACACATTCCTTCCGTATCGAATGGTGCCAGGATTACAAAGACATTAATTTCTTACTATCGAAAAACCCTGCGCTCAGTAGTTGAACCCTGAGCTCATTCATTCATTCACGCGCGAGCACTTTGCTTCCGCGGTACTTTGCTTTGGGAATTGTTGTGCTTCAACCCAAGACTGTAGCGACCTGCTTCTCCGCCCCCGCGCGTGCGGTTAAGGTACTGCGTTTTGCGTCTCGTCAAGTGGTGCCTTACTTGACCAGAATTTGTCTCGACTTTGACTGACTTGCTTTTTCGAGTTGTTCCGCAGGCATTAAGGCAGCTGCAGCAAGTCGACCTATCGTCCAGCTCATCATGGAGCCGCAAGAGTTCCAATGCTCGAGGTGAAAAACAGGTGCGCATTCAGATAGCGAATTTGGTTTGAACCATGGCTGCTATTTGAAAGTCGGAAGAATGCGCATTGCTGCCAATGTATCCGAACTAACGCTCACCAACGAACATTTCCTGCAGGTCTCACTCTTGCGACTAGTCTCGCGTCAGAACGCCTGGATGCTGATGACCTTGAGGCTGAAGACGATGTCGTTGATGAACAAGAAGCACAGCATGCTGGAGTTTCGTCAATTCGTACCTGAGGAACTACTTCGTGGCCAACTGCACTTCCTTAGTAGCATATATATCTAGCTCTTCAATCACTAATTACTATCATGTTTAACTATCTAAGGATTCATTCATTATGGTGCTTTCAATTTCTGTAACAAAGATCGAAGAGTCCTGCTGTCCAAATATGCGCCCTCAGTCTTCAGTGCTTGCATTGCTTTACGAAAAAACAGATCTATTTGAACATCGTTTGAGTCATGTTTGAAACAACCAACCTTGTTTCAAACCTTTTTCAAGGGGCACGTTGATGACGGCTTGATTAAGATCTATTTGAACATGGTTTGAGTCATGTTTGAAACAACCAACCTTGTTTCAAACGGAACTCAATCGGTAGGTTTGATGGCCGACTAATTCAAACAGGAAACAAAGATCGATTGAATCAAGGTTATCTCCGATTGAATCTAAGAATGAATCAAACGAACAATTCAAACAGGATTTTCTTTGTTTCAAACGACCCTCAAAGAAGTACTAAATACCGACGCACCTTGTATTTTGGGGCTTCTGAAAAGTTGACCAACCGCGTGGTGTCTCCGACTGTACCGCGTTTCACATGAACATGATTTAAGTTGAGTGTAGCATCCCCATCCACAATCAAGCGCGCAGCCCTCCTCGGCTGTACTGCGGATAGCGCCCCAAAAATTATATAACAATAAAATTTAAAAAATACATGGAACCGTATAATTTTTTGCAAAAACAAATAAATACCGACCAGCCTGGCAGAATTATCGCCGTATTTATCATATCCCCAATTCTTTTATACAAATCTCATAAATATAAGGACTTTTTTATTTTCATCTTTTCCATTATTTTATTTTCATGGGATCTATATTGGTTGGTTTGTGAACCTCCAAAAAAATGCAAGAACAACAACAAAATGCTACTGTCTCCCGTCACCGCATCATAAGGGATCGGGAACAACAACGCAGTCGACGACCACCACGATCCCCCCGGAAACAAGTACTGCCCTCCGTCGCCACTCATGCTTTCAGCAACGAGTGTAAGTGGATAATGTACAAAATGAAGTACAAAATATTTGAAACAATCACCTGGGAGGAGGAAGGGAGAACAGATTGTTGGGGTCCACTAGGAGGAACATATGATGTGTGCTGGCGTCCGTCACAGGTGTAGACATCTCACCAGGAGTCGTGGAAGGCATGTTGTACGACCAATTACCCGTACCAGTTTGCATAGGAGATATAACAGCCGCGTCTATGATACCGCCTAATGCGACGCACGTCGTAGAACATGCCCCAGAATCAGTCTCATTACCACCACGCTGTTTTCTATACTTCGAAATCGATAATTGACCACCATGTTTATTACTAGTTTTAGAACCGGTTGTCGTCAAAGCCGAAAAAGCATTCAGGAAGGCCATGTTAGATGATGGAGCTTGTTGGATGGTACGGGACTTTGGCGAAGAACGTTTCTTTGTAGACTTAGTAGTAGAAGTAGTACTCGTATTAGCAGGAGACGATAACGTAAGCATCTTGTACGTTGTTGTTGAGGGCTTTGTCTTAGGTGGCGGATTACTAATTTCTGAAACGCTTGTCTTACCATTGTTTTTCGTGACAGTGATTACAGAGGATGTGTGTGGAATGTACTGTTCGCGACGCGTCGAAGAAGAACGAAATGTGCCTTCATTATAACGTTCCGTTGTTGTCTTCGCACCAGTTGTTGTCTTCGCACCAGTTGTTTTGCGTGTCGTCGCAGTCTTACTCTTGCTTAAACCAACATCTGGTTTCTTTGCAGATTTTGTTACTGGCGGTTTGTTAGGGGATGCAACTGACTTTATAGTCACAATTTTGGTGGTCGTTTTAAGGTTCTTGGTAGTGTTGCTATTGCTATTGCTATTGCTATTGCTATTGCTATTGCTATTGCTATTGCTATTGTGTTTCTTAGTTGCTGCCGATGTTGGTCCTTTCTTTATTACTAGAGTAGCAGCACCTTGTGTTGATGTCGAAGTTGATGTTGATGTTGATGTTGATGATGGTCTCCGCATTAGGCAATTGTACTAGACGTTTGTTGCATACTGTTGGGGCGATTTTTTTGTGGTCCTCAGTGGGGAACAATAAAATGAAACATGATATTACGCTTACCACCATGTCATCTTTACAGACTGTGCTAGCGGCAGCGATGATGATCTTTGCACTAGCTTATTGTTGCATAGTGTATTGTTGTTGTTGTTACACATATCGTAACAAAGAAAGGTTCTCTACACCCTGTTCGCGTCAGGAAGAGGAGACAATATACAAAGAACTCTCAAGGAGGCTCCTACCCCCCGCGTGCGTGGACCGCGAGTTCTGTTCGTCTCTAATGGAGGATGTGAGAGCGATCAACGACCCCCAGTCAAACTCGTCTTCTTTTGCGAAACAATGGCAGCTGGCAATTCGACCAGTGGAGATAAGTGCCTCTTCATACTTGGCGCCAGACAGTTCCAGTGTTCTTGGCTCGCGTCCGTGGATCGCGCACCCAGTCTCATCGGACGCAAACAGGTACCCAGACATAGTAGCCGCTCTGAGGGCCATCGTTTCGGAAGCGTTCAATGATAATAATAGCGGTAGCAATAACGAGCGACCGCATCTCATACGCGCCACGATAGAGGGTCGCTGGTCTTCTCCGTGTAGTGGAGCAGAGGAGGAGGACGCACCATGTCCGGGTGGTCGCCGGGACATATGGCGCGCGTTGGCATGCTTCTCTTTACCGGATCAGTCAGGGCAGACAGTGACAGGGAGGTGTTTGTCCGTTCACATGCTAGGAGAGGAGAATAGAGGAGGGTCTTCTCGTGCATTCCGTCCTCTATTCATAAAGGTGGCAGGGGACCTCCCGGGAGACGTTCTCTTCATGGTCGGTTCTTCAAATCGCACAGACTCCAGTCACGCATGACAATTTGTAGCATCACTTCGTCCTTGCTTGGCTGGCGGTGCGTGAGTTGTACAGTGACCGTGCAGTGCTGCGCGTCTTTAGAGCATTGCGGCTTGTTGGCAATGTCGCAAAGGGGGGCCGCGAGTATCACGATATCCAGACCCATTGTTGCAGCCATGTATTCGGCGACATTCAGAGGGACATGATCCGAATGCAAGGCGAGTGATGGAGGGGGTAGCATGAGTGGGGGAAGAATGTGGGGGTGGGGAAAGTCCCTATTTGGTTTTAGACGCCGTGTAGAGATAAGCTCTTGTGTGACGAAGTCGTTGATGGATACCAAAAGGGCGGCGCGCTCTGGGTGGTTATCGACGTCATTCGACTTCCTTGCGATCGAACGGAGTGGCAGCGCAGTGAGGTACATTTTCTTCGCATTCTTGGCATCTTCCGCGCAACGAGACCGTGTCTTGACAAAAAAAATAGACACGTGGGTCAGATGGTCAGGGGTACACAACGGTACAGTTCGGTAATTGAAAATGGGTATCATGGTGACTTCGATTTGATTCATTTGACAAGTTTACTTTACATTGGGTTGGGTTGGGTACAAATCTTCGGAAAATACATGTACGTAAAAATAAGTGAAAATAATCAAAAATGTCCACTCTTCCGACTGCAACATTATTAGCATCAAACATTGGTAGTCGATTGTCGTCGCTTATGACCATGCGCTCCGTAATCATGGGTGTAGTGGCTATCGTGTACATAGTTGCATCGCACTTCGTCGCAAAGACCGTAGCCTACGTCGTATCCAGGGTCTCTAACAAGAAAGACACACCAGAGAGCCTCAAGCGGTCTACTGCTATACATGTTATGAAGAGCTTCATGTATTGGATCATAATGTGCATTGCCATAACGATCCTATTTGTGTCCATTGGAATAGAGGGTGCAGCAGTGATCACCATCCTAGGGGCAGTGCTACTGGCAATAGGGATTGGAATGCAAGGGACGTTGAGCGACCTGTCTGCAGGGATCATGCTGATGATGTCGAACGCTTTCAGTATGGGTAACTACATAGAAGTCTTTGATGATTCACGCGACGGCGTAAACGGAACGGTAATAAAATTCAATATACTTTACACCACCTTATTGGATGACGATTCTGGGGTCTCATTTATCGTTCCTAACAGGGTCCTGTACGGCAGTGCGTTGAAAAATCACTCCACCTCCAAAACACCCATCGTTGTCGACGTGGTCACCATCTCCAATAAGAACGTCTCCATTGCAAAGGCACTTGAAAACCTGAGGGTTGACGTGCAGAAACACGCAGTAGTGCTCAAAGAGCCGAAGGTCACCACCAACGTTTCCGAGGTCACGGCTAAGGGTACAAACATCGAAGTGCGCTACCCTCTGTCCGCTGATGATTACTACACAGTTGGGACACGAAATGTCCAAAGTATCATTAAGACACTCATTAGAGAGTCTCTCATAAATTCAGGAGTGAAACTGATCGTTAGGGCTTGAAACCCGACAATTGGGTGTTCCTACACTCCCGGCGGATTTTGAGATCTGGACTGTCCTTGGCGGGTGCTGCTGTTCATGGCCACTTCTGGGTACCGACAAAATAGGATGGATAGACACCAAGGTCACACTCTGGTGTGGACGTACACGGAGTTAAAACAAATAAAACAAATAAAACAAATAAAACAAATAAAACAAATAGACAACCGTTTTTTTATTGTCTATTTGTTTTATTTGTTTCAGCTTGGTTGGGTATCCAGGGCCACCACGTGGAGGTGCTGATTTTGGCCCCGTTTTGTTTCTTTTTTTTTCAAATACTTGAAACAGAAACACCTTCTCATCCAGATTACTTCTTGGTGTGGGACATCCCTTTGCGTGTTAACACAGGCTTGGCGACGAAAGTCGGGTTGTCGTAAATGACGAATACCTTGGGTCGGGACGCAATGATTGCGAAGACGTCAGAGATTCCAAACATTTCGTATGACAGATGCAGTATATTACTGGGTGTGAGGAGGTTGTTGTTGTATTCCTAACGTTCCGAAAAACCTTTCAATTTTTTTGTATTTAAAGATTCTCGGACCACGCGATCGAGGACTCGGGGATGATACCGGCACTCACCTGCCATCGCTGGTGCTTAGCCAACTGCTTCACCAACTTAATTCCGTTCTTGCGGGTCTCATAAGAAGTCTCAATCGTGTCTACGAAACGGTCAACAAGAACGTCACTTGTAAAAGCACACTGACGCAGGCAACTGAACTTTTCGAAAGAAAGAATATCCTCGATGTTCTTGCTACTACACAACTGAGCTAGGGCAATGGACAAATTACCCTTCGTAGTGCTCATAACCACTTGAAACCCCTCGCGACTGATGTTCATATGCAAAAGGGGGATGACACCCTTCACATAATCACTCGAGTGAAGGAAGCCCTCCTTCTCGGAAAAACGAATGTCGTGTGACTGAGCGTTCAACATGAACACAGCCAGCTTAGATGCAAAAGTCGCATCTCCAGAAGTCTTCTTACGTTTTGAAGTAGAAGACATTTTACATACATATGTATACATATCTATAAAAATCTCCTAGAGCCTCCGGAACGACTCGCTAGCCTGAGATATCAGCACCGATGAATCACAATTCCGCTCCAGACCATGTTTCGCAACCAGTAAAAATCCGCCGGGAGGCAGGAACGCCCATTGTGTCCCACTTTCAAATGTCCCTACAGTCGGCGGAACAATAAAATGAAACATATATCAGGGAAATAAATGTACGTCTCAAGCCACATTCGGGTTTAGGGTTTAGTAGCGTCTCAAGCCACATAATGGGGAATAGGGTTTAGTAGGAAAACCTGTTATCGTTAAAACTACTGGTGGGTGGTACACCATAGTTTGTTGATGGCAGTTTTTTCAGATGGTAGGAAGGAGTTCGTTGTGAAGAAAGGATCTGTGAAGAAGACGGACTTCGCTGCATTTATTGACTCATTGAGGTTGTGCAATAATTCAGTAGCTACAACAAACATGATGGTGTTCCACTGCCCCAGTGGATTTCTACACCATAAGGCACACACTCCTGTGTGGCCGTTCACTCCAGAAAGCGGTTTCATTTATATGTTCCGTCGAGTGTAGCTGTATGAACGCATTCCTCGTTGCCCCCACCCCCCCGATTATATTTTGTATACCGAGTTTGCCCATCCCCCCCCTGTCCCATTAGTACCGCAGTTTTTGCTTACGCCGTCGCGCGCGTAACTCTTAGATGCTTCCGTTCCTGTGAAACATGCGTTGCCATCCTGAATCGCAAAGATGTTGTGCCCCCTTCCCTTTGCTACATTCGCGCACTCTTTTAGGATAACGTCCTTGTTGTTTGACTTGATTCGACCGCCATTATTAGTTGACATTGTGAGAGGTCGAGCGATACCGGTGTATGCTTTGTCAGCGAAACATCCCACGTATTGTGCCTTTCGCCCCGTCCCAAAGCCATTCTTCTGGCAAACTCTAGGCCACTTTTGGCAGGCGTAAGGTTGAATATGCCCGGTACCCCGACCCGGCCCTTTTGTGCATTCACAGTTGCCCTGGGCATTCATTTTCCCATTCCATCCCATCCCCGGAGTCCCCCAACCCCAGTACTTGCAGGCGTCACCACACCTTACATCTGGCTTGGGCAAATTGGCATCTGCCAGCGCCTTTGCACGCGCCTGCGCCTGTGCTTGTGCTTGTGCCCGTGCCTGTGCTGCACGAGCCTGTGCTTGTGCTTGTGCCTGTGCCTGTGCTGCACGTGCCCGTGCTTGTGCTTGTGCTTGTGCTTGTGCCTGTGCCTGTGCCTGTGCCCGTGCACGCGCCTGCGCTTGTGCCTGTGCTTGTGCTTGTGCCCGTGCCTGTGCTTGTGCCTGTGCCTGTGCTGCACGTGCCCGTGCTTGTGCTTGTGCTTGTGCTTGTGCCTGTGCCTGTGCTGCACGTGCCCGTGCTTGTGCCTGTGCTTGTGCCTGTGCCTGTGCTGCACGTGCCCGTGCTTGTGCCTGTGCCTGTGTCTGTGCTGCACGTGCCCGTGCTTGTGCTTGTGCTTGTGCTTGTGCTTGTGCCTGTGCCTGTGCTGCACGCGCCCGTGCTTGTGCTTGTGCTTGTGCTTGTGCTTGTGCCTGTGCTTGTGTCAGTGCTGCACGCGCCCGTGCTTGTGCTTGTGCTTGTGCTTGTGCCTGTGCCTGTGCTGCACGCACCCGTGCTTGTGCTTGGGCTTGGGCTTGTGCTTGTGCTTGTGCCTGTGCTGCACGCGCCCGTGCTTGGGCTTGTGCTTGTGCCTGTGCCTGTGCTGCACGCGCCCGTGCTTGTGCTTGGGCTTGTGCTTGTGCCTGTGCCTGTGCTGTACGCGCCCGTGCTTGTGCTTGGGCTTGTGCTTGTGCCTGTGCCTGTGCTGTACGCGCCCGTGCTTGTGCTTGGGCTTGTGCTGTGCCTGTGCTGCACGCGCCCGTGCTTGTGCTTGTGCCTGTGCCTGTGTTGCACGCTCCCGTGCTTGGGCTTGTGCTTGTGCCTGTGCTGCACGCGCCCGTGCTTGTGCTTGTGCTTGTGTCTGTGCCAGTGCTTGTGTCTGTACACGCGCCTGTGCCTCTACCTCTGCCCGTGCCTGTGCCTGTGCCTGTGCCAGTGCCACAGCCTTTGCATTACCATCGGACAAATTATGTTGTAGTTGAGCAATGGAGGCCGTCGTAACCTTGAAATTGGATAGGTCGGCCTTGGTAATGCATACCCCGTCTATGCAGACCTTGGCATCGCCCCCCGTGACATTCAAAGTTCCATTGGTTGTCAGATTATTTTGTAGCGTTTGAATGTCCGTCTTAGTACCTTCCGTACTGTCCTCTAGTTTATCGAGGCGAATTATCACCTCGTTTATTAGAGCGATCTTTCCTTCCGCATTGACGAGTCGAGTTCGTAGATCTGGGACATCAGTATTATTTTCGACTTTGACATTGAATTTCGTCTCGAGATGAGCGAGTTGCTCCGAAATGTTTTTAATTTGGATTCCAGCATCTAATCCTCTTCTTGCGGCAACTTCGACCTCGTCCAGACGCCTGCTAATAGTCTTTATTATGTCGCCGGTGTTTCCGATTCTTGAAAATTGAATGTCGTTATCTAGACTGACTATTTTGAGTATTGAAGCGATGTCACCCACCTCTTTTGACAATTCGTTGATTGCGATTGCGTTCTCCTTGATATCTTTATCCGTGGTCATGTCCGTGTTTCGTAATGTCACGATGTTTTGCTTGATTAGGTTCAGTTTTTTGAGCACATCATTCTGCCTTTTTTCAAGGCGACCTACCGTCGATCCGATATTTTGAATGGCTCCGACTGTGTTTTTTATTTGCGAGTCCACGCGTTTGAAGTTTTTGTTGAATACGATCGAGCTTTTCTACTCTCGCTCCTCCAGTTCTTTGATTATATTCAACTGCATATTGTCTCTTTTCTTGAGCACGTTGAGCTCGGCGTCGGCTGCCATTCCAAGGGCTCTTACGTCTTTCTGCATTCTCTGATTGCGTTTCTTGTTCTTCTCGGAGGCCATTCCAAGGGCTCGTACGTCTTTCTGCATTCTATGATCGCGTTTCTTGTTCTTCTCTGCGGCCATTTCAAGTGCTTGTACGTCATCGTGCAGTATCTGTTCTCGTTTATTGTTCTCCTCGGTCGTTTTGTCGATGTTGTGTTTGAGCATAGCGTGCGATATCACTACGTACACTACGACGCCGAATATCGCTATCAAAATTAATGTTATTGCTGCGGATTCCATGTTACATGTGTATACAGTTGTTCTCAAATATTTTTTGCACCTCTTTTTTGGAATCGGGTATAAATGTATTTATGACATCATTGCAGGCACCATCCTTGGAGGAGTAACAAGTTTTTCCTGGCGGCGGTGCATGCGATATTCGTTTGATAAATAAATAAAGTGTCCTGCGACTCACCAAATGCCGCGTAAGTGGCAGTTGGAGGAGATGTGAACGTCCAACCAATGCTTCCATAATTCTTTATTTTTTGATAAATAGTTACTTTTATCCTAGATGAAGTTTGTGTTAATCTAAATCCATAATTCGGTATTTTTTCTACTGTACCAAGTCCCTTCATATGGAAACACCTGAGCCCGTGCTTGTGCCTGTGCCGCTGCCTGCGCCCGCGCTTGTGCCTGTTCCGCTGCCTGCGCCCGTGCCTGAGCCTCCGCTTGTGCCGCTGCCTGTGCCGCTGCTTGCGCCTCCGCTTGTGCACGCTCTTGTGCCGCTGCCTGCGCCTCCGCTTGTGCACGCGCTTGTGCCGCTGCCTGTGCCTGTGCTTGTGCATGTGCCTGTGCCGCTGCCTGCGCCCGTGCCTGCCTCTAGGATCTAGATTAACCGGTCATCATCATCGTCGAGGGAACGAACTGTCACCTCAAAAGCGTTCAGATCTCGTTTGCGACGCAGAAGCTTTAGTAACTTCTTGATCGAGAGGAGGCCGGGAGTCGTGTATGCGTCAGCAACCCTAGCAACGCAGTACGTAACCAACTCTAGTGAGGAGATACATCAATGGATACGATTTCAGCATGACACACGCTTCGGAAAACGAGTTCAAGGTTGACGATGACTCGAAAGCACTCGTTTTCAACGAGAAGGGTTTTTAAAAATTGGTGGTGCGAATGTAAAATCACGCATTATATGTCCCGCTGGCCCATGTAGGTGTCCTATTTTTGTCATACAAAACGACATTATTGTCCGTTTGCATCGCGATAATATATGGTGGGGTTCCCTTCCTCCATGTGGAAGACGACCATGTAGGTTTTCCGTTTCCATACACCACCAAATTACCATCTGATTGCATGACCAACTTGTAGGGTCCACTTCCTTTACGATATGTATTACTTGCCCATTTGGGTACTCCATCACGATTGTACATGACCAAATTGCCATCGGATTGCATGCAGAATCTTCCCTTGGTCGATCGCAAACAATTTCCTTGATGCAATGTACTAGTGCCATCACTGGATAACCTATCGAGTGCTCGTGATTGTGCTTGTGCCTGTGCTGCACGCGCCCGTGCTTGTGCTTGGGCTTGTGCTTGTGCCTGTGCTGCACGCGCCCGTGCTGTGCTTGTGCTTGTGCTTGTGCCTGTGCCTGTGCTGCACGTGCCCGTGCTTGTGCTTGTGCTTGTGCTTGTGCCTGTGCCTGTGCTGCACGGGCCCGTGCTTGTGCTTGTGCTTGTGCCTGTGCCTGTGCCTGTGCTGCACGTGCCCGTGCTTGTGCTTGGGCTTGTGCTTGTGCCTGTGCCTGTGCCTGTGCTGCACGGGCCCGTGCTTGTGCTTGTGCCTGTGCCTGTGCCTGTGCTGCACGTGCCCGTGCTTGTGCTTGTGCTTGTGCTTGTGCCTGTGCCTGTGCCTGTGCTGCACGGGCCCGTTCTTGTGCTTGTGCTTGTGCTTGTGCCTGTGCCTGTGCTGCACGGGCACGTGCTTGTGCTTGTGCTTGGGCTTGTGCTTGTGCCTGTGCCTGTGCTGCACGGGCACGTGCTTGTGCTTGTGCTTGTGCTTGTGCCTGTGCCTGTGCTGCACGTGCTTGTGCTTGTGCTTGTGCCTGTGCCTGTGCTGCACGCGCCTGTGCTTGTGCTTGGCTTGTGCTTGGTGCCTGTCCTGTGCTGCACGGGCAAATGTGCTTTTGCTTGGGATTGTGCGGGTGCCGGTGCCTTGCGGCACGGCCGTGCTTGTGGCTTGTGCCTTGTGCCCTCTGTGCATCTCTGTGCCTTTGCACGCGCCGGCGCATCTGCCTGTGCCTTTGCACCAGCCGGGCTTTGCTTAGTGCTTGTGGCCGTAACCGTGCACGCGCCTGCGCATCCTGCCAGCCTTTTGCACGCGCCCTGTGGCTTGCTGCACGCCGCCTGTGCTTGTGTCTGTGGCGCACCGCCTTGCTTGTGCCCTGTGCTGGCACGCGCCGTGCGCATCTCTGTCCTTTTTGCAGCGCCTGGGCTTGTGCTTGTGTCCTTTACCATGCAACGCCCTGTCGAATTCAGCCAGGCCTTTGCAACGCGCTTGTCCTGAACTGCACGCGCCTCTCTTGTGGCCTGTGCCTTGCCTGTGCCAGGCAGTGCTTGTGTCCTGTGCCAGTGCTTGTGTCTGTGCCAGTGCTTGTTTCTGTGCTACGCGCTGTGCCTCTACCTCTGCCCCGTGCCTGTGCCTGTGCCTGTGCCAGTGCCTTTGCATTACCATCGGACAAATTCTGTTGTAGTTGAGCAATGGAGGCCGTCGTAACCTTGAAATTGGATAGGTCGGTCTTGGTAATGCATACCCCGTCTATGCAGACCTTGGCATCGCCCCCCGTGACATTCAAAGTTCCATTGGTTGTCAGATTATTTGTAGCGTTTGAATGTCCGTCTTGGTACCTTCCGTACTGTCCTCTAGTTTATCGAGGCGAATTATCACCTCGTTTATTAGAGCGATCTTTCCTTCCGCATTGACGAGTCGAGTTCGTAGATCTGGGACATAAGTATTATTTTCGACTTTGACATTGAATTTCGTCTCGAGATGAGCGAGTTGCTCCGAAATGTTTTTAATTTGGATTCCAGCATCTAATCCTCTTCTTGCGGCAACTTCGACCTCGTCCAGACGCCTGCTAATAGTCTTTATTATGTCGCCGGTGTTTCCGATTCTTGAAAATTGAATGTCGTTATCTAGACTGACTGTTTTGAGTATTGAAGCGATGTCACCCACCTCTTTTGACAATTCGTTGATTGCCATTGCGTTCTCCTTGATATCCTTATCCGTGGTCATGTCCGTGTTTCGTAATGTCGCGATGTTTTGCTTGATTAGGTTCAGTTTTTTTAGCACATTATTCTGCCTTTTTTCTAGGCGACCTACAGTCGATCCGATATTTTGAATGGCTCCGACTGTGTTTTTTATTTGCGAGTCCACGCGTTTGAAGTTTTTGTTGAATACGATCGAGCTTTTCGACTCTCGCTCCTCCAGTTCTTTGATTATATTCAACTGCATATTGTCATTTTTCTTGAGCACGTTGAGCTCGGCGTCGGCTGCCATTCCAAGGGCTCTTACGTCTTTCTGCATTCTCTGATCGCGTTTCTTGTTCTTCTCTGCGGCCATTTCAAGTGCTCGTACGTCTTTCTGCATTCTATGATCGCGTTTCTTGTTCTTCTCTGCGGCCATTTCAAGTGCTTGTACGTCATCGTTCAGTATCTTTTCTCGTTTATTGTTCTCCTCGGTCGTTTTGTCGATGTTGTGTTTGAGCATAGCGTGCGATATCACTACGTACACTACGACGCCGAATATCGCTATCAAAATTAATGTTATTGCTGCGGATTCCATGTTACATGTGTATACAGTTGTTCTCAAATATTTTTTGCCACCTCTTTTTTGGAATCGAGTATAAATGCATTTATGACATCATTGCAGGCACCATCCTTGGAGGAGTAACAAGTTTTTCCTGGCGGCGTTGCATGCGATATTCGTTTGATAAATAATAAAGTGTCCTGCGACTCACCAAATGCCGCGTAAGGGCAGTTGGAGGAGATGTGAACGTCCAACCAATGCTTCCATAATTCTTTATTTTTTGATAAATAGTTACTTTTAATCCTAGATGAAGTTTGTTGTGAATCTAAATCATAATTCCGGTATTTTTCTACTGGGTACCAAGTCCCTTCATATGGAAACACCTGAGCCCGTGCTTGTGCCTGTGCCGCTGCCTGCGCCCGCGCTTGTGCCTGTTCCGCTGCCTGCGCCCGCGCTTGTGCCTGTTCCGCTGCCTGCGCCCGTGCTTGAGCCTCCGCTTGTGCCGCTGCCTGTGCCGCTGCTTGCGCCTCCGCTTGTGCACGCTCTTGTGCCGCTGCCTGCGCCTCCGCTTGTGCACGCGCTTGTGCCGCTGGCCTGTGCCTGTGCTTGTGCATGTGCCTGTGCCGCTGCCTGCGCCCGTGCCTGCCTCTAGGATCTAGATTAACCGGTCATCATCATCGTCGAGGGAACGAACTGTCACCTCAAAAAGCGTTCAGATCTCGTTTGCGACGCAGAAGCTTTCGTAACTTCTTGATCGAGAGGAGGCCGGGAGTCGTGTATGCGTCAGCAAACCCTAGCAACGCAGTACGTAACCAACTCTAGTGAGGAGATACATCAATGGATACGATTTCAGCATGACACACGCTTCGGAAAACGAGTTCGAGGTTGACGATGACTCGAAAGCACTCGTTTTCAACGAGAAGGGTTTTTAAAAATTGGTGGTGCGAATGTAAAATCACGCATTAGATGTCCCGCTGGCCCATGTAGGTGTCCTATTTTTGTCATACAAAATGACATTATTGTCCGTTTGCATCGCGATAATATATGGTGGGGTTCCCTTCCTCCATGTGGAAGACGACCATGTAGGTTTTCCGTTTCCATACACCACCAAATTACCATCTGATTGCATGACCAACTTGTAGGGTCCACTTCCTTTACGATATGTATTACTTGCCCATTTGGGTACTCCATCACGATTGTACATGACCAAATTGCCATCGGATGGCATGCAGAATCTTCCCTTCGTCGATCGCAAACAATTTCCTTGATGCAATGTACTAGTGCCATCACTGGATAACCTATCGAGTGCTCGTGATTGTGCTTGTGCCTGTGCTGCACGCGCCCGTGCTTGTGCTTGTGCTTGTGCTTGTGCCTGTGCTGCACGCGCCCGTGCTTGTGCTTGTGCTTGTGCTTGTGCCTGTGCCTGTGCTGCACGGGCCCGTGCTTGTGCTTGTGCTTGTGCCTGTGCCTGTGCTGCACGGGCCCGTGCTTGTGCTTTGCTTGTGCTTGTGCTTGTGCTTGTGCTTGTGCTTGTGCCTGTGCCTGTGCTGCACGGGCCCGTGCTTGTGCTTGTGCCTGTGCTGTGCCTGTGCTGCACGTGCCCGTGCGTATGCTTGGGCTTGTGCTTGTGCCTGTGCCTGTGCTGCACGGGCACATGCTTGTGCTTGTGCTTGTGCTTGGGCTTGTCCTTGTGCCTGTGCTGCACGGGCACGTGCTTGTGCTTGTGCTTGTGCTTGTGCCTGTGCCTGTGCTGCACGGGCCTGTGCTTGTGCTTGTGCTTGTGCCTGTGCTTGTGCCTGTGCTGCACGCGCCCGTGCTTGTGCTTGTGCTTGTGCTTGTGCCTGTGCCTGTGCTGCACGTCACTGCTTGTGTTGGATTGTGCTTGTGCCTATGCCTGTGCTGCACGGGCCCGTGCTTGTGCTTGTGCCTGTGCCCGTGCCTGTGCATCTGCATGTGCCTTTGCACGCGCCTGCGCATCTGCCTGTGCCTTTGCACGCGCCTGTGCTTGTGCATGTGCTTGTGCATGTACCCGTGCACGCGCCTGCGCATCTGCCAGTGCCTTTGCACGCGCCTGTGCTTGTGCTGCACGCGCCTGTGCTTGTGTCTGTGCTGCACGCGCCTGTGCTTGTGCCTGTGCTGCACGCGCCTGCGCATCTGCATGTGCCTTTGCACGCGCCTGCGCATCTGCATGTGCCTTTGCACGCGCCTGTGCTTGTGCTTGTGCCTGTACCCGTGCACGCGCCAGCGCATCTGCCAGTGCCTTTGCACGCGCTTGTGCCTGTACCCGTGCACGCGCCTGCGCTTGTGCCTGTGCCTGTGCCTGTGCCAGTGACAGTGCTTGTGTCTGTGCCAGTGCTTGTGTCTGTGCCAGTGCTTGTGTCTGTGCCAGTGCTTGTTTCTGTGCACGCGCCTGTGCCTCTACCTCTGCCCCTGCCTGTGCCTGTGCCTGTGCCAGTGCCTTTGCATTACCATCGGACAAATTCTGTTGTAGTTGAGCAATGGAGGCCGTCGTAACCTTGAAATTGGATAGGTCGGTCTTGGTAATGCATACCCCGTCTATGCAGACCTTGGCATCGCCCCCCGTGACATTCAAAGTTCCATTGGTTGTCAGATTATTTTGTAGCGTTTGAATGTCCGTCTTGGTACCTTCCGTACTGTCCTCTAGTTTATCGAGGCGAATTATCACCTCGTTTATTAGAGCGATCTTTCCTTCCGCATTGCCGAGTCGAGTTCGTAGATCTGGGACATAAGTATTATTTTCGACTTTGACATTGAATTTCGTCTCGAGATGAGCGAGTTGCTCCGAAATGTTTTTAATTTGGATTCCAGCATCTAATCCTCTTCTTGCGGCAACTTCGACCTCGTCCAGACGCATGCTAATAGTCTTTATTATGTCGCCGGTGTTTCCGATTCTTGAAAATTGAATGTCGTTATCTAGACTGACTGTTTTGAGTATTGAAGCGATGTCACCCACCTCTTTGACAATTCGTTGATTGCGATTGCGTTCTCCTTGATATCTTTATCCGTGGTCGTGTCCGTGTTTCGTAATGTCGCGATGTTTTGCTTGATTAGGTTCAGTTTTTTGAGCACATCATTCTGCCTTTTTCAAGGCGACCTACCGTCGATCCGATATTTTGAATGGCTCCGACTGTGTTTTTATTTGCGAGTCCACGCGTTTGAAGTTTTTGTTGAATACGATCGAGCTTTTCGACTCTCGCTCCTCCAGTTCTTTGATTATATTCAACTGCATATTGTCATTTTTCTTGAGCACGTTGAGCTCGGCGTCGGCTGCCATTCCAAGGGCTCTTACGTCTTTCTGCATTCTCTGATCGCGTTTCTTGTTCTTCTCGGAGGCCATTCCAAGGGCTCGTACGTCTTTCTGCATTCTATGATCGCGTTTCTTGTTCTTCTCTGCGGCCATTTCAAGTGCTTGTACGTCATCGTTCAGTATCTGTTCTCGTTTGTTGTTCTCCCTCGGTCGTTTTGTCGATGTTGTGTTTGAGCATAGCGTGCGATATCACTACGTACACTACGACGCCGAATATCGCTATCAAAATTAATGTTATTGCTGCGGATTCCATGTTACATGTGTATACAGTTGTTCTCAAATATTTTTTGCACCTCTTTTTTGGAATCGAGTATAAATGCATTTATGACATCATTGCAGGCACCATCCTTGGAGGAGTAACAAGTTTTTCCTGGCGGCGTTGCATGCGATATTCGTTTGATAAATAAATAAAGTGTCCTGCGACTCACCAAATGCCGCGTAAGTGGCAGTTGGAGGAGATGTGAACGTCCAACCAATGCTTCCATAATTCTTTATTTTTTGATAAATAGTTACTTTTATCCTAGATGAAGTTTGTGTGAATCTAAATCCATAATTCGGTATTTTTTCTACTGTACCAAGTCCCTTCATATGGAAACACCTGAGCCCGTGCTTGTGCCTGTGCCGCTGCCTGCGCCCGCGCTTGTGCCTGTTCCGCTGCCTGCGCCCGCGCTTGTGCTGTTCCGCTGCCTGCGCCCGTGCTTGAGCCTCCGCTTGTGCCGCTGCCTGTGCCGCTGCTTGCGCCTCCGCTTGTGCACGCTCTTGTGCCGCTGCCTGCGCCTCCGCTTGTGCACGCGCTTGTGCCGCTGCCTGTGCCTGTGCTTGTGCATGTGCCTGTGCCGCTGCCTGCGCCCGTGCCTGCCTCTAGGATCTAGATTAACCGGTCATCATCATCGTCGAGGGAACGAACTGTCACCTCAAAAGCGTTCAGATCTCGTTTGCGACGCAGAAGCTTTCGTAACTTCTTGATCGAGAGGAGGCCGGGAGTCGTGTATGCGTCAGCAACCCTAGCAACGCAGTACGTAACCAACTCTAGTGAGGAGATACATCAATGGATACGATTTCAGCATGACACACGCTTCGGAAAACGAGTTCGAGGTTGACGATGACTCGAAAGCACTCGTTTTCAACGAGAAGGGTTTTTAAAAATTTGTGTGTGTCGAATGTTAACTCACGCATATATTCCCGCCCGCTGGCCCATGTAGGTGTCCTATTTTTGTCATACAAAATGACATTCTTGTCCGTGTTGCATCGTCGATAATTATGTGGGGTCCCTTCCTCAATGTGAAGACGACCATGTAGGTTTTCCGTTTCCATACACCACATTTTACCATCTTATTGCATGACCAACTTGTAGGGTCCACTCCTCCTTTCGATAGTATTACTTGCCCATTTGGGTACTCCATCAACGATGTACATGACCAAATTGCATCGGATGCATTTCCATAATCTTCCTTCGTCGATCGCAGACATTTCCTTGATGGCGATGTACTAGTGCCATCAACTGGAAACCTATCGAGTGCTCGTGATTGTGCTTGTGCCTGTGCTGCACGCGCCGTGCTTTGTGCTTTTTGGGGGTGCTTGGTGCTTGTGCCGGTCTGCAACGCGCCCGTGCTTGTGCTGTGCTTGTGCTTGTCCTGTGCTGTTCTGCACGGGGTGCCAGTGCTTGTGCTTATGTGCTTGTGCCTGTGCCCTGTGCTGCACTGGCCCGTTGCTTGCTTCTTGTTGCTTGTGCTTGTGCTTGGTGCTGTGCCTGTTGCTTGTCACGGTGCCCGTGCTTGTGCTTGTGTCCTTGCCTGTGCAGGTGGCTGCACGTGCGGCGCGTGGCTTGTTTCTTGGGCTTGTGCTGTGCCTGTGCCTGTGCTGCACGGGCACATGCCTTGTGCTTGTGCTTGGGCTTGTCCTTGTGCCTGTGCTGCACGGGCACTGCTTGTGCTTGTGCTTGTGCCTGTGCCTGTGCTGCACGGGCCCGTGCTTGTGCTTGTGCTTTGTGGCCTTTGCTTGTGCCTGTGCTGCACGCGCCGTGCTTGTGCTTGTGCTTGTGCCTGTGCCTGTGCCTGTGCTGCAACTTCCACGGCCTTGTGCTTGGGATTGTGCTTGTGCCTATGCCTGTGCTGCACGGGCCCGTGCTTGTGCTTGTGCCTGTGCCCGTGCCTGTGCATCTGCATGTGCCTTTGCACGCGCCTGCGCATCTGCCTGTGCCTTTGCAGTGAAATTATTTTGTAGCGTTTGAATGTCCGTCTTGGTACCTTCCGTACTGTCCTCTAGTTTATCGAGGCGAATTATCACCTCGTTTATTAGAGCGATCTTTCCTTCCGCGATTGACGAGTCGAGTCTAGATCTGGGACATCAGAAATAATTCGACTTTGCATGAATTTCGCTCGAGATGAGCGAGTTGGCTCCGAAATGTTTTTTATTTGTTCCAGCATCTATTCCTCTTCTTGCGCAACTTCGACCGTCGTCCAGAGACGCAAGGCTAATAGTCTTTCTTAATGTCGCAGTTGTTCCGATATCTTGAAAATGAAATGTCCGTTATCTAGACCTGATGACTGTTTTGATTATTGAAGCGATGTCACCCACCCTCGTTTGACAATTCGTTTGATGCGATTGCGTTCTCGCTGATTCTTTATCCTTGGTCGTGTCCGTGTTTCGTAATGTCCATGTTTTTGCTTGATTAGGTTCAGTTTTTGAGCACAAGCTCATTCTGTCCTTTTTTCAAAGGCGACCTACCGTGTCGATCCGATATTTTGAATGGCTCCGACTGTGGTTTTTATTTGCGAGTCCACACGCGTTTTGAATTGTTTTGTTGATACATCGGCTTTTCGATCTCGCTCCTCCAGTCTTGTGATTATATTCAACTGCATATTGTCATGTTTCTTGAGCACTGTGACTCGGCGTCGGCTGCCATTCCAAGGGCTCTTACGTCTTTCTGCATTCTCTGATCGCGTTTCTTGTTCCTCTTGCGGCCATTTCAAGTGCTCGTACGTCTTTCTGCATTCTATGATCGCGTTTCTTGTTCTTCTCTGCGGCCATTTCAAGTGCTTGTACGTCATCGTTCAGTATCTTTTTCTCGTTTATTGTTCTTCCTCGTCGTTGTGTGCAAATCAAATCGCATAAATTTTCAATCGTCTTCTGTTTGCACACATATCGAAGAATGCATCGATCGGTAACCTTGTTGGGCTCGGTGTGAAGGAGGGCGGGAGCGCGCTATTGGTAACCTCTGACATGGTCCTGCATGTCGATGCAGACTGTCGTAGTCGGCGATGGAATGGACTTCCGAGGTCTTGCTATCGGCATGCCATTTGTTTGTGCGACGATTGCGGTATGTACAGTGTTCGATAAAGCGGGCAGAGCCTGAAAGACTCGACTGACCGTCAGAAGATGCTATAGGACGATATCTGTCATACCCGGGTCGAGACCGACAAGCAGCGCCCCATGGCGCAAGAAGCTCCTGGCAGTCTTAGATACGGCGTCTTTGGGATACCCCGCATTACTCATCCTCCTTCTCAGCGATATCTTTACCCAACCGATGCTTCATTTGGACGTAGACCCTTTGCCGGCGCTGAGGATTCGGTTGTCAAAACGAGACCCTTTCGTCTCAATCCTTGGGACATTGAAGCCTTTTCCACAAATGGAAGGATTCTGTGCGTCCATTCGCCCCCATGGACGCTCTTCGCGCGGGCGAATCGCCCATGCTGAGAAGCTTCCTGAGGGTCATGGACGATATAGACGTAATAAATGGTGAAGCCGCTCTTGCGTGGAGGGAGTTACTGAACAGGACGGGGGCGTTTTTTGTGTTTTCTCTGTTAGATTCGCTCCCACACCCTCCACTGCCCCTATGTAAGCCAGTGATGAAACAGTCTCATGCCAGGTGTGATATAGTGTGAAACTGATTTCCCCCTTGGCAGCGGCAAGAGATCTCTCAGGCGTCTACAACGTCTTGATGAGGTCGCATGCAAGCGGACCCGATAGGATGATTTTTCGATTACGAGTCAGGATACGGGACCCCGCTGACAATCTTCTTGAAATGTTTCTTCAGAGAGGGAGATTCAAGGCAGGTACTGATAAACGACCCGTCCACGTTTGCCAGACGCTGTGCACGCCATCGTCGCCATTTGTATGAGACGTCGCAAACTTTGTCCAGGGGGACGAACGTCCACTTCACGTATCCTGCAGGCTGAGAGCGTAGAAAGCAACCATGCTATCTTCAAGCTTGGTCCAGCGGTATCATTGAGGACATTGGATCTCGAGACCGCAAGTATGCACCTGTAGTAGAAGTTCGACCAGGTGCGGCAACTGCCTGACATCAAAAGTTCTCCATCATATAGGGGCATCTGGTTATGTGAAAAAATTGCGAATAAGTATGATCTGCAACTGCGTGGTGATTACGAGTACCATGCTTGGATCTTGAGAGCAGATCTGCGCCTCGATAATCATGCCAACAGAATTAAGAGTTCTCTTGACCACCATGATGTCCGATCGTCGTCATCTCCGTTGTTTGTAACCACCCCATCGAGCGGGAGTGATTATTATTTGGTGATACCATACTAAACTGACAATTTCCTTATTACCCTAAATACGCGCCACGTTATCTGATTGATGCCAGAGGTAGACATCGGGACCGCCCGGGGTTTGTTCACTACAAATACATAATCGTAGTTGCGCGAAAAGTTAGTCTGTTGTACAAAAGGATCAAAATCGTCACTCCAAGACGTTGGGTCACCAAAAGCCAATAATAAAACATCATGGAAAGAACGGGCGAGCGTCATAACGCGATATCAAGGTGCTATAAAAAAAAACTGATCGAATCCAATCCAGTAGTGACAATGTCTAGCCTGCAGAGGGTGTGACGTCTCTGTCCTCTATCAAGATGTCTACAAAACGTTGGACGCTACACACGGACAACTTGCTACACACGCAAGAGCCGCATACAAAACTGTTCGACACAGAATGGACCACAAATCTTAGTCGAAAGTTGTTTAAAGAGTATCTGGCCGTTCCGACATTCGGGGGGGGGGGGGGGGGGGGGGGGGGGGGGGGGGGGGGGGTTTTGATAAGCTTGATGAGGCGGGTTTTTACATCGGTGCATTGTAGCCAGAGGGTAGCCAACGAGGCCAACGTGTAAATATCCAATTTCCGGGACATTGCGAATGTCAAATTGACGCTAATCGCTGCAGTTTCGTCAAAGGTATCGTTCATTAAAGATCCTTGATAACAATGCAAGAAACAGTCGACTTGTACAGGTTGTATAAGAGTTACAGTAAAGCAGGGTACTGTCGCTGTCCTTGACAATATCCAGTTACCATGCGTTTCAAAGGAGGACGATCTCGCGTAGATTCTGTAGGAATCCGCCCGCTCTTTGTACCTCTTCAGTCAGAGGTCACCGCTATTGAGAATGTGTTCAGTTTGCTCAAGCGAAAATATCGCTGCGCGTGCCCAATAATTCCAGATGTCGCAGAATTATTTGATTACAGGAAACGCTTTGAAATGATTATTGATGCGCACGATGTAAGCCAACACGTGACTTGTAGGCTACTTTGTCATGTAACTTCTGGTTCTGTACAGCTTGAATGTTTGTAATCAATCGCTGAAGACAGTATCTGTATGGACAAGCTCGGTACACAGCTTGAATGGTCAATCCCAAATAAAAGGGTCCCACAATCAAATGTACCTAGCGTATGCACCGCGCTCCTCCATTCAGATTGGTGGCGCGCTGGTCCTAGAATTGTCGTTGAAGTGATGAATGTAGCGCAGCAAAATTTGTATCAAAACCAGACTAAGATAAAGGAGAAGCAGAACAAAAACACATCATACTGCCAGACTTTGGGGGATTATATCGGTGCGTCATGGCTCGGGCTTTATGATTTGTCTCGCGCATGACGCACGATATAAATCCCCAAAAGTCCGCATGTATGATGTTGTTTCTGCTTCTCCTTAATCTTAGTCTGGTTTTCGAATAAAAAAATTTTGATGCGCATACATTCCTTCACATCACAGACGAATTGAGGACCAGCGCGCACAATCTGAAGGAGGAGCGCGTGCATACAGCTAGGGACATTTGATTGGGGACACCTTTTATTTTGGGGATTGAACAATTCAAACTGTGTAACGATCTTGTCACTTCAGATACTGCTTCAGGAGATGATACCAAACATTCAAGGCCTGTACAGACACGAAGTATATCAAAGTAGCGGACAAGTCAACGTGTTGGCTACATCGTGGCATCAATTAATCCTTCAACGCGTTCAGTAATAAAATAATTCTTGTACATCTGGAATTATTGGGCGACGCGCAGCGATATTTGCCGCTGAGCAAAATGAACCACCATTCTCAATAGCGTTGAACTCTGAGACGTAAGGAGTACAAAAAGAGCGGGCGTATCACAGAAAGCGAACGCAGAGATCGTCTCTTTGAATGATGGGAACTGGATATTGTCAAGGACAGCGACATTACCTGCTTACAGTAACTCTGGATACAAACGGTACAAAGTCGAACGTTCTTGCAATTGTGATCAAGGATCTTGTAATGAAAAAACGATACCTTTGACAGAAACGGCAGCGATTAGCGTCAATTTGGGACATTCGCATGTCGAGAAATTGGATATTTAAACGTTTGACTAGTTGCAGTACCCTCTGCGACAAGTGTCACCGAGTGTAAAACCCGCTCATTCAATTGTTATCAAATCCGATGTGGAACGGCCAGATACTCTACAAAAAACTTTTCGACAGAAGATGTGTGGTCATTCCGTGTGTCGAACAGTTTTGTCATGCGCGCTTGCGTGTTAGCCAAGTTGCGTGCTGTGTAGACGTTCCAAAACGTTGGAGACATCTTGTAGAGGACAGAGCGTCACACCCTCTGCAAGCTAGACAGTGTCAAGAATGGATTGAGTCGATCGTTTTTTATGCAACTTGATATCGTTCGGTTAATGACGTTCGCCCGTTTATTCAATGATGTTTATAGATGGGCTTGGGGAACCACGTTGGAGTGACGATTTAATACTTTGTACAACAGCCTAATTTCCTAAGCTACGGATAAGTAGTTTAGTGAAAAAGTCCGCGCGATGTTCTTTACCTCTGCATCAATCATGATAATCGTGCGCGATTAGGGGATACGGGAAAATTGTCAGTTAGGATGTATCACCAAAAATAATAATCCCTCCCTCTCGTGGGAGGTTGGTGAACAAACAACGGCGATGACAGATTCTGGACATCATGGTGGTCAAGAAGACGCTTAATTCTTGTGCAGGGATGTATGATGCAGCAGATCTGCTCAAGGATCCAAAGTGGTACTGTAATCAACACGCCAGTGCAAGGGCATACTTATCGCAATTTTTCACATACCAGATGCCTAGATGATGGAGACTTTGATGTCAAGCGGTGCCGCACCTGGATCGGAACTTCTACTACAGGTTTGCATACGCGGTCTCGATATTCAAGTCCGAAAAAATGAACGCTGGGACCAGAGCTGAAAAGATAGCATGGCTGCTTCGACGATCTCAGGCCTGCAGGATAGGAAGGTGGCGATTCGTCCTTGGGGACAAAGTAATTGCAGACGTCCAATACAAATGGCGACGCTGGCGTGCAACAGCGTTGGGCAAACGTGGACAGGGTCGTTATGCAATCCTGCGCTTGAAAAAACATGTCCCTCTCTGAAGAAACATTTCAAAGAAGATGTCAAAGCGGTGGTCCAGTATCCTGACTGGATTTCGGACAAAATCAATCCCAGCGGGTCTCGTTGCATGCGAACCTCATCAAAGGTTACGTGTCAGAGCCTGAGAGATCTCTTGCGTGCCAGGGGGACGCAGTTTTTCAACACTAGCGCACACTGGCAATGAGAAGTTTCATCACGTGATTACAGAGTTGGGAGGAATCTAAATGAAGAAAACAACAAAAAAAAAAAAACCCCGTCTGTCAGGACCTTCCACGCAAGAGCGGTTCACCATTCTTACGTCCTAGATCGTCTGACACTCATGAAGAGCTTGCGTCAGCATGGAGATTCGACCGCTCGAGAGCGTCCGTGGCGAAGGGACGTCACGAGAATCCATCCTTGTTGTGGAGAAAGTTACTTCAATGTCCAAGGACTTGAGACGAAAGGGTCTGTTTGACAAATCGGAATCCTCAGCGAAGGGCCAAAAGGGGTCACGTCAAAGGAAGCATCAGGTGGGTAAAGATACGCTGGAGAAGGGGAGGAGATAAGAGGGGAATCCAAAGACGCAAGTATCGGAAGACTGCCAAGGACAGCTCCTGTTGCGCCAGGGTGCGCTAGCGTGTCGTTGGTATCCGACCCGGGGTATGACAGGATATATGTCACTATAGCATCCTTCTGACGCGTCGAGTCGGAGTCTTTCAGCTCTGCACCGCTTTAGCGAAGCAGCTGGTACATACCGCAAATCGTCGCACAAACAAATGGAATGCGATACGGCCAAGGACCTCGTGAAAGTTCCATTCCATCGCCGACTACGCAGGGCAGTATGCACGACAATGAGGGACCATGTCGAGGGTTACCTCAGCTCGAAGGCTCCGACCCTCCTTCAACCCGAGCCAACAGAGGTACCGATCGATGCGATTCTTTCGATATGTGGGCAAACGAAGCGGATGAAAGGTATGCGATTGATGCTCAAAAGCCACAGAAGAAAAACGAATTGAAGAAAAGGTTATCGAGTGTGATTGCTCAAAAAGCAAAGAAGGACCGGTTGTGGCTTCGGGCAACTGCCAACAGGGCTATGGCATCTAAGTCGTTCGTGTTCTGGACCAGTTGTGAAAGAGATCGGACCGTCCTTCCGTCGCAAGAATGTTCTGTTCAAAAAAACGTCGACGAACGCACACTTTCTTGTAATTGCCACGGCTGCTTCCAAGAAGCTCGTCAACATGAGGGCGACGCGTCGCTTGGCGCAGAGTTCAAAAAACGAGCCCTCCGCCCTCATCGACGGGGCTCTACAACAAAACAAACGTTTGTTTGAGAAGCAGAAAAGACGGTGGGATGTGAAGAACGTTTATCCAAAAGAAAGTCGACAAACAGTATAATTGTGTATGGTTGTCAAAGCTGTCACATCAATGTAGCGCTTTCAGTGGCTGTGGTGCAAACCGGAAACCGAAGACGATGAACGCTGCCAAGAACCTTCTTCTGCTTTATGACGACGTTGGATGGACGATTAGGAAAAAGGAAGAGCGACCCAGGCGGCAATTTTGTTTGTGTGCCCTCCTCATCGCCCACCCAAAAATCCAGTTTCCGGAGAGGCAAACTGTGGGCGCTCAACCAAACCCGGACCCACCTGGGGTCCAGTTAGCAGGCTTACAATTGTTATCCTTCCGGGCCAGCTTAAATGCTGAAAACGGGATGACGGACACGGAAGGATTGGGACCTTGATACAAAACCTTTTAGCTGACCTACCCATGGGTTCCAAAGGGTCACCGGTAGTGGTTGTCCCATTAAATTCTGTCTCTGACGTTACAATTCGTTTTTTTGATGTTTCAATTTTTACTGTTCCGCGACTGTTTAGAATAGTAATGTGTGAAAGTTGCTAGCCAAGGACAGGAGTTTTGGGATTGGGAGGGAGCCCCCCCCTGAGTATTCCCATCCTGGGTGCTAGACGACATTTTTACGTACCTGCCCAATCTGTTGATGACGGGCAAAGATGTCGCAGTTTCTGCTTGGCAATGTGTATCGAGGAGGCAGGGTCACATGGGTGGTATACTCCAGATATCACCGCGTGGCCAAACACTTAACGTGTTTTCCCTGCTCAGTGCTCTGTCGTTAACGGGATGATGGCTGCCCCGTCCGCGCACTGAACTCGTGAGAAATTGCCCCCATAGCAGGCGGACGGGCGATGGCCAATATTCTGGCGTCATGTCAATGGGCATAGTTAGAATCCGCCATCGGCATCCCGAACAAATATGGCCGCGATGCCAGTACCCCAACGTCTCATCCCATACCGCAATGTGATGCCCCCGGCATCGGCCTTCGTGCAGCGTATATATCGCAGTCGGCATCGTACAAGTGGCAAAATAACTAGCAGCCAATTCGTTTCTTCCGAAGGCCAACCTAACTGGAGGGCTCGGGACAAAAATAGTTCAATGTCCATCGCACTGCTGCCACCGGGATGGACCAACCTGCATTTATAAGGTGTATACCTAACATTTATAAGGGATGCTGTGCACTTGAATGAACGCTTTCTTTTTGATAATAAGTGCATCTTTGCAGGTGTAATGTATTATAAGGTTCAAGCTGATGGCTGTATTAAAACAACGCATGCGACCATGCACAAACCCGGGAGACGCGAAATTTGGAAGTGTAAACACAATCAGATACCACATTTACAACATTACAACATGAATCCCTGCAAAAGGCTCCGGCACCATGTCGATAGAGTACTTTGAAAAACGCCATGTTACGAAGCGGGGGGAGGACGTCCATGGCATCAGAACATCGTTTGTTAAGCTCCAGAGGCTCGATCATGACATGGCACGCAAGATGGGTTGAGGAATGGCGGAGGGCTTTGGGGGCGAGTTTGTGTGACTTCGGGTGTTACTGGGCGGAAACTAGGAGGATGTCTTCATCAAGCATGCGAACAAACAGCAGGTGTTAATTCGGTTATTATTAATAGCTATTTTTTCCGGGTTTTATACACAACGTTGTCGTACACATTATCCGCAATGATATAAGTGCTCCAACGCAAAGATGCACGTGAGCAAAAAACCGACAATTGTCCATCTGACTTACGTACCTCGTAATCTTCTTTGGAAATAAGAGTCGTGATCGATACACCGAAGAATGCTCGACATGCATTCGGGTTGTCATCCAACGCATTTCAGTAGGAAGGTTTCGGTCCACTGGAATAGCGTTGTTTCGAAGTGGTTCCCCAGTACGTGTCTCTCCGGTATTCTGGGCCACAACACAGAAAGGACATGTGTGTGTCACGATAGTGTAACACGAGAGATCCGTCTGCATCGGAAAACGACATTCCCATATTTCATATTTTTGTACCTTTTCAACAATCTACCACGAGGCGTTGTGAGAAATTCACAATCCATGCGTTGAGTTTTTGCGACGTATAGTCTTCGTAATGTACATTCCGGACATTCTCCGTATCTGAATACTTGGACGAGACGCGTACACGGACACAAACTACTGGTGGTGCCGTTAATCCACCTTGCAGATAGTTGAATCCGGTCTCGGTCACATTACCCAGATTGCATCTTCGCCGATCGAATGATTTGGACCAGTACGTCACCTTGTTCTGCGATCTTTAGGAGCTCTGTCTGAGGATGGCTGCAGATGGAACCTGCGGGGATGGGTCCTGGGGAGCGAGGATCACACACCCGAATGGCACTGGGGATCTTTGGGACCTGAAAAGAGATACGGGAGGTAAGGGCTTGGTGTTGTCATGGCGACGTTTCGTCCTCTAAAAAAAGACGGATTGCCGTATGCAGTTTTGTCGGTGGCTACAACAGTTCCTTCTGATCGCGTAGAACGTGCTGGAGCTAGCCGGTCCACGAAAGCAACGATTTTGTTGGCCCGTGACGTTCACGAACAAGGTTGGAGACGTCTCTGTGCGGTTGGAACGCTAAAAACAGGGGACTGATGAATTGTGGTACTACCAATTCCGAGCTGGCCGCTGCGTTTTGTCTCCCATGCGTGCACGAGTCTGTCGAGTCAAGGGGCAAGCGTGTGAGTGGAGCCGCCCGCAATGGGCCACGATCGTTTTTACATTCAGAGATCCGAAACTCGAGACATCGATCGGGACTGATGAAGAAGGCCAGTAGTATATTCCGAGCTGGCCTTCGTCGGTTCTTCCCCATGCGTGCACGCGTCCCGTAGAGTCAAGGGCAAGCGTGTGAAATATACCGCCCGCAATGGCCACGAGAGTTTTACGACAAGAGATCCGAAACTCGATCACGATCGGGACTGGAATCGTAGTATTGTTTCTTCCGAGCTGGCCTCTAATGTTTTGTCCCCATGAGTGCACGCGTTCCCGTAGAGTCTAGGGCAAGAGTGTGTAGGCACCGCCCAACAATGGCCACGATCGTTTACCGACAACAGAGCTCCGAAACTCGAGAACACGATCGGAACTAATGAATTAGTGGTTAGTATTATTTCCGAGATTGCCGTGGTGTTTCTTCCCCTGCGTGCATGAGTCCTGTCGAGTCAAAGGGCAAGCGTTGTGATGTGGAGCGCCCGCAAATGCCACGATGTTTTCAACTCAGAGATCCGAAACTCGATACATCGATCGGGACGATGAATCAGTGGTAGTGTTTCTTCGAGCTGTGCCATTAAGTTGTGATCCCCATCCCACGCGTGCACGCTTCCCGTCACGATCCAAGGGCAAGTGTGTGAATTTGAACCACATGCAATGGCCACACTATCGTTTTACTGAAAGAGATCCGAAAAGTCTATACATCGATCGACAGTTGATTGAGTGGTAGTATCATTCCGACCTGTCCCCCATGAGTGCATGCGTCCCGTCGAGTCCATGCAAGTGTTGAATGTTACCACATCAATGGCCCGATCGTTTTTATCATTTAGAGCTCCATTACTCGCTATTGTTGTAATGTTGTCGTCGCAACCTGTTGATGTCGTGTTATTTCCTAGTTGGCCGCTTCCGTTCGATCCACAGGTGATAATGCTACCTGTCGGTGATATCATAATGGAGAATTAACTATTTGCGAATTCGTTGGCAAGGCACTCCTCCTTCCCATGTTTTCTGTATTGCCAAAGACAAGATGCGTTGCGGAACACTCCCGTACCCATTCACATCTTCCGACATAGGAGGCATTTCCACGTGTGTAGACGTTGCTCCCGCCACAATTGCACGCACATCGTATGCCCGCCTCGCCATCCCCGATAACTTCCACTAATTGAGGCATCCATGAAGCGCCACTCAAAACGATCGTTGTCCATTACCACTATCGCCAAAAGTAACGATACGATCGCTCGACACATGCAATGCAGTATGTTTCAAACCACAAGCTGCACACAAAGGCGTTGCAGGTGTAGGCATATCTGTCACTGCACCAAATGCATTGATACCCACACCACTCCCGAATCCAGGAGATCGACCCAATTGTCCGACATCGTTCAGACCTGCTGTGTAAACTTTTCCAGATTCGCTACATACAACGACTGTATGCTCACCTCCAAGAGCGACATGTGTCGCTTTGGCAAAGTCCAATAAGGACACATCCACGATTGTGGGTACATCTTTATTAGAAGTATCACCCAATCCCAATTTGCCTAGTATACCCGAACCCCAGACACGCAAAGTACCTGAGCCATCGATGGAAGCAGCATGAGATGTACCTGCCCCAATCTGTTTGATCCTTACCAATCCACTTATAAGGGTAGGTGTGAATGTGGATGTTGCAACAATACTCATTCCAACACCTAATTGTCCACTCGCATTGTTACCGAATGCCAGGACCTTATCGTTAGTATTGCGTACGAATGTGAACCCGTTTCCACATGCGACTTCGACTGCCTTCGTGATACTAACAACTTTAGTGGGAACGCTCATTACGGCGCCAGATGTATTCGTTCCGCATTGACCATATGTATTATTACCCCAGCACCAGACTTCACCGCTTTTTAAAACGATCGCGCTGTGCGTAACACTCTCTGCTGAACTGATGATGACACTTCCAAAACTTCCAACACCAACATCGACGGGACTGTACCTATCGATCGCCGTATTATCGCCGATCTGACGGGAAGCATTCTTGCCTACTGCCATGAGGGAGGAACTGGAGGTAACGCCGATATTCGTTAGCAATTTGTGAGAACCAAGACCGGTCGATAAGACACGAGGATGGTAGTCACGCGCGGTCTTGTCGATTAAGAGAGGGACTGATGAATTAGTTGTACTATTATTTCCGAGCTGGCCGTATATGTTGTGTCCCCCTGCGTGCACACGTCCCGTCGAGTCAAGAGCAAGCGTGTGATATTGACCGCACGCAATGGCCACGACCGTTTTACCGACAAGAGATCCGAAACTCGAGACATCGATCGGCACTAATGAAGTAGTGCCAGTATTATTTCCTAGCTGGCCTTGGGCGTTGTATCCCCATGCGTGCACGCGTCCCGTCGAGTCAAGGGCAAGCGTGGAATAGTAGCCGCACGAAATGGCCACGATCGTTTTACCGACAAGAGATCCGAAACTAGATACATCGATCGGGACTGGTGATTGAGTGGTAGTATAATTATTTCCGAGCTGGCCGGCACCGTTGTATCCCCATGCGTGCATGAGTCCAGTCGAGTCCAGGGCAAGTGTGTGATTGGCGCTGCCCGCAATGGCCACGATCCGTCTTCCTTCCTTCATCAGGCGTGAAACGGGTCTGAACGTGCTTTTGTCCATTATAGTTTCATCTCCGAGCTAACCATTATTATTCCTACCTGTAATGAACAACACTCCGTCCGAATCAATGTATGCAGATGAATTTGTAGAACATCCAATCCCCAACTTTTTCTTGAACGTTCCGTCATGAATACGGTTCGGGAACCATCGCGTCGTCACATTGGGATTGTTATCACCCACCTGTCCGTATGCATTATCACCAAACGCGATCAATGCATTGTTTCCGGTAAAGTTAAATACCAAAGGATCCGGGGTGGTCGAGATCACCGTATGGTCCCTGCCGCATGCGATATCGTAGCCCGCATATCCCACAAGTTGTGTCGGTGTCAACGATTCGGTGGTGGTCTCTCCTAAACCCAGTTGACCCTTATCATTGGCACCGAACACGAAGATGGTGTTGTCATTTTTCATTAAGGCCGAATGGTTGAAGCCTGCAGCGATCTCGACCGACAAACCGTTTTTAGATCCTGCGCCTCCTCCTGCTAGCACCTGTACAACCGACGTCACAGGAGACGTCTTATTTCCCTATCCCAATTGACCACGATCGTTACGCCCTACACCTAGCACCTGTCCATCATAGCACGTGAAGAGCGTATGTTTGTGTCCACATGCAACATCTACCACATTCGAGAGCGAGGGGATGATACCCAATGAATTGGCCTGTGGAACGAGTGTAGTAGATGCACCACATTGTCCCTGATCGTTCTTTCCACAAAGGTAGCCGCTACCGTTGTTTAAGAGGACAGCCGAGTGGTACCCCCCGGCAGAGATGGAGCGTGCGGGCACATTGCTACCGTAAGGCATGAGCATGGGCACGATATTGGAATTGATCACTACATTGGCTGAGGATACGCCTCTTCCCAGCTGTCCGTTAGCATCGCTTCCTGCACTCACAACGACTCCATTCGATGTCAGATACATGGAGTGTGTGTAACCTGCAGCAACAGCAATCGCATTTGAAACGCCTGCTACAATACTAAAGTTTGAGGTAGTCACAGTCGAACCCATACCCAACTGTCCGTTGTCGTTCAGACCGGTAGAGATAGCGGTACCGTATGTGTGAACGCAGAGGGTGAAGCCTTCGCCACATGCTACCAACGACGCATTATTGATTCCTGGCACCTTGGTGGGTACTGTGATAGTGTTGGACGTGTGGCCTAGACCCAGTTGCCCATAGTCGTTGCGACCGTATACGAACAGCTCGCCATTGCGTACATAGGCCGAGTGGTCTTGCGCCGCGCCTGTGAAGAGATAGGCGGATTCTGTATTTGTCAATGGGTTAGGGTAGACACGTCGGGGAATGACGTAATTGGCCAAGTAATTCCAAGAGTATCCGTCGATGTTCATTCCGTTACCTAAAGAAATGAGGTTACCAGATAAATAAAGATTACGCCATCGTTTATCAGGTGCACCCAGATCATGTGTCCCATTCCCACTACCACCACCACCACCACCACCACCTCCGCTACTGAATACCTCTGTACCTTTGTATATATTGGCAGTTTCGGAGATGCGCAAGTTGCCCCTGAGAAGGATATCGCCATTGCTATCGAGGGACCCGATTCCGTACGTCTGATTGGAAGCTGAGACGGCACTATCGTATGCTGATTTGACCGCTGCAGAACTGGCTGCAACATTGCTACTTGTGGAAGTGACAATACTTGAGATGGCCATTCCTCCGAGTGTGTTAAATGTAGCAGATGTTCCATATATATCTGTTGCATACAGTTTTGCGAACTTCTTTGTTACTGTTCCTAATTCTGAGACATTGTCGTTAAGAGGCACGATATTTGAAGATATTGTGATTTGCGTATTCGCTTGTAAATTGGAAGATGATGCAATGAGCGTAGTATATGCTCCTGCAGCAAATCCTATGACATTACTTGATGCATTGAACATTCCTGTGTCTGTATCTTGTTCAAATGACATCGATGGTGCTTCTTTAACACCTGGTCGCGATCGCACTCCTTTAATGGGTGCATTATCGCTATGTAAGATGTTTGATGTCGACTGTGATTTCGCATATATTTCAGACAATCGGATCATTTTACATAGGGGTTGGTACTTTCAATGCACATATTTTTACTCTGACACGCGGTGCCTACAGTCGGCGGAACAGTAAAATCAGTCGTGTTTGAAGATGAATGAATTGACTAACGGAGGGCTGCTAAAGCTGCCTTGGTGTGTGTGAAGATGAATGAATGGACGAACGGGGGGGCTGCCTGAGAAAGTGCGTCAAGTGCTCTCGGGTGGCCTCTCGCGCCACAAGTCATATCCGTACACGCGAGTCATTGGGTTTGTTTGAGGTCTTGGTATTACTTGGCGACACCGAAGCAGAATGAAAGCAGAATCTTCATCTGTATAAATTCAAATACTTGTACTGTTAAGTATTAATTGAATATATAAAAGCCACCGCCGTACCAGATGTGATCGTCACTGAGTTATTGAATAGTCCGGAATAGAGAGTATCCCCGCCATTATAGTTCTGTATACCCCACCCAGTGTTGATTTGAAGACCAGGACCGGGTGAGTTTCCGTCAAGGTTTCCCTGTATCGCGGCGCCACAAATACCATCATCTTGCGACACATATACCCGATCTGCAAACGTTGTGTAATTTAACGAGTTGCTGAAGCACCACTTTCTGACAGATGAATCACTTGTGAAAATTAGCCCTCCGGATGCATTGAACACTCTAAACGTGTATGTGGCGCCATAGTTTGTGCTGTTGGATTTGTTAAAGAAAGAGTCGAAGCTGTTTGTTCCGTCCGTGAACGTCCATTCGATCGTGAATTGTTTCACGTCGTTAAGGAAGTACATGCCGTACAGCTTTGTGAAAGTGACCGCAAGCTTCTCGGTGTTAAACTGCCCTACACCCGTTATCAGGGTCGTTTTTGTTAGTCGTTCGGCAAACGCTCCGACTGTGGGTGTGGCAAACAGAGTCCCCCCTAAGAGCTCAATTGATGTTTTAGCTGTGTCGACCACCGGTGACAGTGACGCAATGAAGCGACTCGAAACACCAAACCCTATATCTGTCACATTCAAGCTGTCAAAGTCAGAGTATTTACCATATCCCGAAGTAACCGTCCCACCAGACATGAACCAATTACCGTTGGTGTGGTTAAATGACGATGTTCTTGTGCCCAGAGGGAGCTTGTATAGAATATTCCAGACGTTGTTGGCCCACCCGTATATGTAACCGTCAAGTTCTTGTGTGCCCATTGAGCCACCGCTCGATTTGTTTTCCCCGCCAAAGTAACCAGATGTCTTATATCTACCGTCGAAATCAAGGTTTTGGTCCTGCGTGAAATTGAACACGACCCAATCCGGTCCGTCTGCTTGGCCATCACCTTGTATCACCCTCGCACGATTGTACAGTGAGAAAAATTCTGTTCCATTGTTTTGCCCCCCTACATAGTATAGCGTATCGTGCCCCCCAGACCATAAACTATTATTGTTGTTGGTGGATGTGTTTGCCACCCCGAATGACTGCAAATAGTTGAGCACTGTGCGCGGACCACCAGGTATGACGGCATACACAAATGCGTTATTCACTCCTGTCAACGATGGGATGATCCTAGTCGTCGTCATCATCGTGAACGTCTTGGATACGGGGATCGCGCCAGGTCCCGTGGCAGTGACCGTGATACTGTTGTTTACTCTCGTTCCTGCCGTCGCCGTGATGACGCCCGTTGAGGAGTTTATCGTCACGCCGGTGGGGTTGCCCGTCATCGTCCATGTTACGGTGCCATATTTGGACGAGCTAACGAGGTAGCTCGCCATCGAAAACGTAACATTCGCTGACGTGTTCGAGCCGGTCAGCGTGGGGATCGTGTTGAGTACCGGTGTTTTGATCTTGTAAGCGCCATAGAAATCGCTCATCTTGATGTTGTAATTATTAGATGGCACGTTGGGTGCGGCAGCATTTGCTCCCACCGCCGCAAGCACGCCGTATGCTCCGCCTCTGCGGTATTCTGATAGCTTCAGATTCTGTCCCGCTGCGGCCGTTTGACCGAACTGGGCAGCGAGGTCTGATAATTTGATCGGTCCTGAGTTTTGCAACACCATTATATTTTACAACGACATTATAAGAATGCTCTCACAATTCAATGCCTTGAAAACAGTATCAAGAATCGATATGTTGTTCAGAAGTGGATTCTAGAGTCGTGTGCTCTTCTCAATCCGTCTTGGAATTTGTTGTCCCCTCAAGGGATCAGATTAACCGCAATCCCATTCATGTCATGAGACAGCCTCTTGCACATAATGCACCGGTCACCAGCTGCCAACTTGGAGGCATGAATTTTTGCATCAGGAAAATTTGCCAGCGTCTCCGACTGTAATTGTACTCCCATTGTCTGTGAAGGTGCGCGTTCCCTTGACTTGAGCAATCATGAACACATGTACGCGTCAAGATGGCAGCACATACAGTACACTAAATATAAAAAAACTCTAGGTGTTTCACTGCCGAAATGAAAACATTAGCCCCCCGTTTTATTTTGGCAGTAGCACAGATGGTGTCAAAACGTTCCCCACACAATCTCCAACTCAGAATCAGACTCAGAACTCCACATCAGACTCAGACTCAGAACCCGCATCATCATTAGTGATGCAACAAGAACCCACCGGGAGAGCGGGCGTCCCGAACACACCCCGGAAATCGTGCGTCATCCGTACTTGCGCCCCACTCCAATACTTGTCCAATGCCGTCTCGAACCCATCGTACGTCACAACCACCTCCTGATCAAACATGCGCCCCAGTGCGTCACCGAACTTGCTGCCCCGGCTGTTACCATTGGTCTTGCCAAACTGCTGCGTGGATGCCACTGTCATGCCGTAGTAGGTGCTTGGCGCGCCTGCCCCCCCTTGCATCTGAGCACCTTGCAGCCTTACTGTGTCCCTGGTACCTTGCCCATCCTTCAACGTAGACTCCCTTTCGGCATCGCACATGTTCAGCAACCTCACAAATGTGCCTTTGAACTTCTCCGCCACGCACTCAATTGCCTCAGCTGTGACCAGCTGCTTGAATGAACACACGAGACTACCGTGCTGCGGCGACCCCTGCCACATGCCATGGCCGCAGAACAACAACACAGCCACCTCTGTGTGGTGGGACAACAACCACTTCAGGTGGTCCAATACAGCGCTGGACAACACCTCGCCCTCCAGTGTTTCAAAACTGAAACCCGGCCCTAACTGGCGGCGTAGCCCTGCTGCGTCGCGCGCAAAACCCTCAGTGCTGTACTTGCCCAGGTCACTGGGGAGCACTCCTGTTTTCTCCATCACGTATCGAGTCCTGATATCCAACCCAGGCGTGACGTAACTAGGGCTGACCAGCAAGGCACGCTTTTGTCTCTGCATCTGTGGGGGTTACACTTATTTATACCGGTTAATATTGAATCACACATATTTCTCTATGAATCATGCATGTCCAATAAATAAATAATGATGCGGGACTCCAAAGCAGCGTGATTTTTAAGAGGCGCGCTCCACCATCCCAAAAAAACACAGGTTTGTTAAGCAGAAAAAAAGTATTGGTTCGCTTGTGCATGCATGTATGTATGTATGTATGCACGAACGAACGAACGAACGAACGAACTATGATGAGAACGACGACGGCGCCGGAGCAGCAGCCGCAGAGTAGTTGTACTTGTTGTCATCGCACGCAGATGTGTACGCGGTTACGCAATCAGACTGTGTCTGAGATGCGCTGATGACCTTCGCGTGTCTCTCGAAACAGCGTGTAGCGTAGGCCTTGTTGACCTTTTCTGCTACATGCTTTGGTGATGACGCGTGCGTGGTGCACAGCAGGCCAGTGGCCTGGCGATTGTTTTTGCACTGTCTAGCTCCGGACGAATCGAGCAGGACGATGCAGCACTTCGTATTGCAGAATGGCAGATTGAGGCTTGTGAGCAGGTCGTGTCCAAAGTGGTACGGGGACAACTCTGGAACTAGCTGACTCTTCAGCAGGATATTCTCATGCATGGTAGTCTCGGAGATGAGCTTCAGCTCATCGTTATGCTTGATAAGTGTCTGATTCTTGATCCGACAGTTCTCGAGCTCGCGCAGGAGCGCATCGTAGTCTTCAACTGTAGTAGTCATCGGCTCTTCAGACGCATTGGACTCCTCCTTGAAGGAGTCGTCCTGCTTGACGTGGTCGTGGCAGTATTTAACGCCGTTAATTACGGGCCGGGAACATGGGAAACCGTCATTCTTGGTCCCGGCGCAAGTGCAGCGGGCGTTAGAGGTGGTTGTTGTCGATCCAGGCATTTCGGGTATTTCAGCGAGTGAATTTAGCGATTACGTGTGTTGTAGTTTTTGTTGGTTGTTGTGCTGGAGAAAACGTTTCAATTGTTTTCGAAACGTAGTCTATTTGGCGCGCGGGGTCCTCGTTGCCTCATCCGCGTTTCAAATAAAGTGGGGCACACCTTACAAACTTTCCTCAGACTCCTCAAAAAATATTTGTAGTGAACCACGGACCCTGTATCTGGTTTCATGGGATATCATTCAAATTATACAGAGTGTCCCAAAATTCCAACTGCATAGGGTTCATTAGCTTAAATGCTGAAATACGGAATGCTGAAATCCGTGCTCTGAAGACGAAGCTTCACGAGCTCCAGCATCCGCTATCCTATCCTGCCCCACTCCGTGGGTCCCGCGATTTCCATTTCATGATCCCGAAATAGTTTGTCAAGCAGACATGTGTTTTCGCACGCCTCGAAGCACGCGTGTAAACAAGTCAGATTGCCGACGATGATCTGGACTTGAGCAGACTCCCTCATACATCACAACAAAAACAAAATGAAAATCTTTTAAACAAACCAGGCTTTGATTTTTTGTGTTGGATGAAAAGGCATCGCATGTGTCATCAGGTACACCTGAGCGGCAATTCGAGACAACTTAACTGAATCCCACCTGAGCGTACGGCACCATGTCGCAAAGTGGTCACAGTTGCAGCCCAGCAAGTGATAGAGGCCAGAGCAATCTTGCAGATCCCTGTGCAGCCCCAACGCCAGTGCCGCCGAGAACTCCCGAAGTTATGGTGTGTCGCTATCCCAACACATTACAGCAAGCTCAGGCCAGCCGGGGACAGCCATGAATTTGCCCAATGTACGCAGCCGGATCTTGGCCTCTTGTTTGCCCGCATCCTGTGAGCCCCAACAATCAACCACGAGATTTTTACCCCCCTGCACTCCTGAAATGGGACCAACAAAGATTCCATGATGGAATCTCTCCTTGCTACCCGCTGTCCGAATGAGGATCTGATCGCCACAAAGGAGCTCTGTGGCAACTTCAGCTATGTCAACGCGGCGGGCTGACTGCGGGAGCAAGTTGTGAATTCCCATGACATTCATCGCGCCCTCCATGAGGGCGAAAACGTCACTATCAGCACCTTCTGACTTTACGCCCAGGATCTTGGCCACCAACAACATCAGGCTGTTCATCTCGACAGGCGTTGTTCACTTATTATCCTGGAAAGTTAATAATTGATGTCGAGCAGACGCCTGCTTTAGAAGACACATCGGAAAACGCCCAAGTGTTCCAGTGATAAGCTCAAGTGTTCCAGTGATAAGCCCAAGTGTTCCAGTGATAAGCTCAAGTGTTCCAGTGATAAGCTCAAGTGTTCCAGTGATAAGCTCAAGTGTTCCAGTGCACTCCGATGACTTTCAGTGAGAAAGAAGCCCAAGCGTTACAAACAAGTGAATCTTTTACAAACAACATACACATTGTACAGTTAGTTACACAGTAGTGTGTGTCTGCTGGTTGATGTGAACTGTGGGCTCCCCTCCGGTTGCCCACTCGCTCGGTTCCTCGCGGAATCCTTTGTGGGGGCTCCCCTCCGGTCGCCCCCGGTCGCTCCGCTGGGGGGAAGAGGTGAAAGGGGCTCCGCCACTTGTTTAATGTGGTACGGTGGTTCTCATCCAAGTGTTCTCGGAACTGAGGTGGGTGTGCATTGCACATCAACAAAGACCGCGTGTTCTTTTGGGCCACGGTACTGGGGAAGAGGCGATCGCTCAAGTGCGGCTGGTCCTTCAATGGACACTCTCGAAAGTACTGACAAAAGAACGATACGGAGTCTGCATGATGGAGAGCCGTGATCTAAAAAAGAACCAATATATTCTCGTTAACATCCTGCAATTTGTTGATTCAAAATCGTATTGGTGTTCCACTGCCCCGTGGGTTGCTACACCATTAGGTTACACCGTAAGGTGTGCCGTAAACGAGGCGGTTTAATTTTAGTATTCCGTCGACTGTACTGTTAAAACTGATTGCCACTAGTAGGAATGAATATGCCTGTCCGTTATGCCATTTGTTCCCTTATATGCTTTACCATAGCTACCATCTATATCGGGTAAATAGTTGTCATATATAACAAGATATGGAAGTGTATTTCTAAGTCGTTCCAGGTGTTGAACGTCAGTTTCATTTCTCCATTTCTCCTGCTTTAGTTCATCGCTATTTCTAAGTTCTATTAATTTTTCAGGCGAAATCTTTCCATTTATAAACTGCAATTCACTGCCACCCTTTTGTTTATTTGCAGCCCGTTTATTGTCCAATGGCTTATAAAGTACTAGTTTAATCTTCCCTGTTTTGTTCTTCTTTTTAACAAAAAATTGGCTAACAGTTTTACTTCGCACATCATCATCCTTGTACAATACTCGGGATTTCCCATCATCGCAAATTCCGTTTCTCGACGTCTTTATCATTGAAATGTATATATTATAAATAAAAAAAAATCATTCTCAGTTTCTGGCGTCGACTTGTGCAACGTGAATTCAGCTACCGCTATTGGTTGCAGATAGATACCGCTACCTCTACCGCCAGGCAAGTGCAACCAAGGGTTTATAGGGGTTATCCCAACTCACTATTTATTTATACAATCCTGTGCGCTTGAATGCATAGACACACATGTTCATCGAAATGCATTCGCACACGCGATCATCGTTTCCATTACTAACGTCGGTTCACGATGACATTCTTGATCGTATTTTCATATTATCTTCCAACCCCAAGATTGTATTAGTGTGCAAAACTCTGCACAACAAATTTTCAGGATTGCCCCTTGCCCGACTGATCCAACCACCACAGCGAGTTGGAGAGATGATGGCGAAAGGGGGGAGCGCCGACCTTCTAGCAGTATGCTTGGTGTCCAATCCTCTTGTACAGGTTGATGGGGCCCTACAATTGAGGGCGAACCAAAATGAGAACAAGCTTCTCCATGTGGCTGCGAAGGCCGGTCACGCCGATGTCTGCAAGCTGCTGATGGATCCAGAGGTGGCTGGAATTGAGTTAAGGGCCCGGGCGAACTCTAGCGACAGCCGGGCATTGTGGGAGGCTGCCACTGGAGGTCACACTGATGTCTGCAAGTTGCTGATGGATCCAGAGGTGGCTGGAATTGAGTTCAGGGCAAGGGCGAACCCTAGAGGCAGCTGGGCATTGGGGGCGGCTGCCAATGCAGGTCACGCCGATGTCTGCAAGCTGCTTATGGATCCAAAGGTGGCTGGAATTGAGTTCAGGGCCCGGGCGAAATGTAGATCCAGTAGGATATTGTGTGAGGCTGCCACTGGAGGTCACACTGATGTCTGCAAGCTGCTGATGGATCCAGAGGTGGCTGGATTTGAGTACAGGGCCCGGGCGAACTCTAGAGACAGCAGGGCCTTGTTGGTGGCTGCCAAGGCAGGTCACGCAGATGTTTGCAAGCTGCTGATGGATCCAGCGGTGGCTGGACTTGAGTTCAGGGCCCGGGCGAACTCTGAAGACAGAAGTGCATTGCAGGCGGCTGCCAAGGCAGGTCACGCCGATGTCTGCAAGCTGCTGATGGATCCAGAGGTGGCTGGAATTGAGTATAGGGCCCGGGCTAACTTTAGAGGCAGCTGGGCCTTGTGGTCGGCTGCCAAGGCAGGTCACGCAGATGTCTGCAAGCTTCTGATGGATCCAGAGGTGGCTGGACTTGAGTATAGGGCCCGGGCGAACTCTGTCAACAGCTGGGCCTTGTGGGCGGCTGCAAATGCAGGTCACGCAGATGTCTGCAAGCTGCTGATGGATCCAGAGGTGGCTGGAATTGAGTACAGGGCCAGGGCGAACAATGACAACAGCAGGGCGTTGTGTGAGGCTGCCAAGGCAGGTCACGCAGATGTCTGCAAGCAGCTGATGGATCCAGCGGTGGCTGGAATTGAGTTCAGGGCCCGGGCGAACTCTGGCGACAGCTTGGCATTGTGCGTGGCTGCAAAGGAAGGTCACGCAGATGTCTGCAAGCTGCTGATGGATCCAGAGGTGGCTGGAATTGAGTACAGGGCCAGGGCGAACAATGACAACAGCAGGGCGTTGTGTGAGGCTGCCAAGGCAGGTCACGCAGATGTCTGCAAGCTGCTCATGGATCCAGCAGTGGCTGGACTTGAGTATAGGGCCCAGGCGAACTCTAGCGATAGCAGGGCATTGTGTGTGGCGGCCATTGCAGGTCACGCAGATGTTTGCAAGCTGCTGATGGATCCAGAGGTGGCTGGACTTGAGTACAGGGCCATTGTGAATATTGACAGCAGCTAGGTCTTGTGTTAGGCAAGACACGTTTCTTGCCACCGTAGAGCAAGTATTTATCCACTCCTCAAACTTTTCAGAAATGTGTTCAGTTTGCTCAAGCAAAAATATCGCTGCGTGTGCCCGATAATTCCAGATGTAGCAGAAATATTTGATAATGAGTCAGGAACGCTTTGAAAATGATTATTGATGCGCACGATGTGAGAAAGTACTTTGACTTTTCATGCTACTTTGAAGATGTAACTTCTGTGTCTTTACAGTCCTTGAATGTTTGTATCCATCAATCTACTGAAGACAATATCTGTATTGACAAGATCGGTTACGAACCTTGATGAAACTTGAATTCCTTAATGTAAGAAAGACAATTTGCACCAGTACATTTGTTCCTGCCTCCATCGGCGGAGGGGTTTTGACTGGTTTCGGAGACTTTATGGCTCCTGTGTATTCTCCCTCAGTTTATGGCGTCGACTTGTGCATCGTGAATTCGTTGCGTAGTGCGATCATCGCTTGTGTGGAAAACTATCTTCGTGCTGAAGCGATCGAGGATGATGTAGATAACCAACAGCAATTGCATCGTCTGCAGTAACAGCAATGGCATCGTCTGCAGTAACAGCAATGGCAAGTGCTGCTACGTGTGCAGCAGCGGCGGCAGCCGCAGCAGCTAATGCCCTTGCCTTGGTGAGCGAACCTGCTGGCGAGGGCTTGACATAGCTCTGCATCTGCGGCACAATATTGTAAAGGTCCTCGTTGCCGAGCTTGATTGTGTAGGACTCTTGAATGGACACGTCATGATGCGAGAGGTATGTCAAGCAGACACAGATGACCCGTTGAACAATTTTACACATCATTCCATCCATTTTTCAAGTACGTCAACGAAGTGAGTCCGGCAAGCGGTGATATGTCGTCCACGTCGGTGTTCGAAATGTCCAGGTGAACCAATGAAGTGAGTCCTGCCAGCGGTGATATGTCGTCCACGTCTGTGTTCGAAATGTCCAGGTGAACCAACGAAGTGAGTCCTGCCAGAGGTGATATGTCGAGCACCTTGCTCCGGCGACAAAACGAAATGAAGCGATAATCGGTCTTCGACCTCCGAGAGACCAGCCGCACTGAAGCGATCGCCTCTCTTCCTGGACACGTCGACTGTAGCTTAGTTGGTTGCGGTTATTATATGCATCAAATTCCCTTGTCATGTGAGTAAATGAGCATCACACAGACAACTTGTAAGCCACAAGTAATGTACATTTTAGGGCGCAGGGAAAGTGGGAAGAGTCACGCTATCACTCAACTTATTGCTCAACATTCACCACCCACTCTAATATTGGTCATGACAGAACATAACAAGGAGTACCATGCTTTACATACACCAGAGGCAACGTTGTGTAAACTGTCTGAATCTGAATCTGAATCTGAATCTGAATCTGAATCAGAATCACCTTCACTTGACGGTTTCAATGTGCTAGCATTTGATGACATCCATCTTTTTAATGTACAAGGCCGCCAATTGTTACACAATGCCATGCAGTCGAAAGCTCGTGCCGTCATCGTGTCTGTCTCTCACCCGTGCAGCATTCCCCTAGACGGTCGAGACACCATCTTACAACTCAGTCAGTATCATGACCATCACGGATCTGACTGGGTGAAGATGTTGAAGGCCACGTATGCATTCAAATTCTACACTTGACGGAATTGTTTATAAAGTATAGATTTCCACTTGTTGTCCAGAATAAGCGCAAGATATCGTTTCAACTTCCAATTACATTGATTGCCGGCGCGGAGGTACATTATAAACTTGTAACTACTTACTTTGGCCTTGCTACGGCCAGTAAGACCTTGCCCCCTAACCTGCTCCCGGTCATGGCTTAGAACACGAATGACCAACCCTTTGTGAGAATTAGGTGCACTCCTCCCAAACGGTGCTCATCATCATGCGAGTCGAGGAGTGTGTACCTTGCAGCACCGGGTGTGTGTGACAAAATGTTGACTGCCTCATTCAGCATCTCAAAGACCGACGCTGTATAAATTGATCCGTTTGGTAAATGTAGGCAATGCAACCATACTGCGTTGCACTCCCACATATCGTCATCGAATGTAACAGGGTCCACGTACTTGAAGCGAAGTCTTGGCTCGATGCTAGAGATGTTGCACCAAAGCCTATCGGCTCCCGGCCTCAACCAACCTCTTAGACGCGGCATTTGCTTGCGCTCACCACGGAATTCGATCATAAGGCGGCCTTGTGCCATGTCCTGTGGTGTATCAGTCATTTCCATGACAGCGACTGTATTGTTGGTGGTGTTGTTGATGTTGACACATGTATTTGTAGTTCTCAAATAAAGTGGGATAATAATAATAATTATATCGATAACCAAGATATTTCCAAAGGAAACAAATGAATTGAAGTTTTACATTTGCTTCTAAAAACATATTAAATGAAAAGATTGTTACTTAGCAATTCAGGGCTTTCTGTCTTGCTCTTCTACGAGTAGTAAGATAGTCGTTTAGGTTGCTAGTAATAATAATAATCACTCGACCATTTCATTATATTCCCTATAGAGTCTGTGTTGACATGCATTATAACTTGGGTTAGTATTGACATGGCGCCATATTTTTTGTATAGTTCTTGCTGATCTGTATCTGCGTATGATATCACATATGTCTTGGGAAGATAGCAACATATTGGGGTTTCTGCTCAAATCATACCAGTCCCATGGTTTATCTGGGTAGGTTTGTATAATCTCCCACGTGATATTGGGGTTTGCGCTCATTCCACCCCAATTCCACGTTTTGTCTGGGTTGGCTTCGATAATATCCATCGTTATGACAGGGTTTTTGCTGATCCTATTCCAGTTCCATGGTTTGTCGGGGTTGGTTTGTATAATATCCCACGTGATGTTGGGGTTTCTGCTGATCCAGCTCCAGTCCCATGGTTTATCTGGATTGGCTCGTATAATATCCCATGTGATACTGGGGTTTTTACTGATCAAAAACCAGTCCCATGGTTTATCTGGGTTGGCTTGTATAATCTCCCATGTGATGTTGGGGTTTTTGCTAATATAAAACCAATCCCATGGTTTGTCAGGGCTGGTTTGTATAATATCTACTGTGATGTTCGGGTGTGAACTTAATCCACCCCAATCCCACGGTTTGTATGGGTTTGTAATGACAATATCCCATTTAATGCATTGGTTTCTGCTGATCCAATACCAATTCCACGGTTTGTCGGGGTTGGCTTCGATAATTTCCCACGTGATGTAGGGTTTTCTGCTGATATAATACCAGTCCCATGGTTTGTCTGAGTATGCTTGTACAATATCCCATGTGATATTTGGTTTTGTGCTCAACCCACCCCAATCCCAAGGTTTACTGGGGATGTAATGACAACATCAATCGTTATTGTAGGGTTTCTGCTAATCCAGAACCAGTCCCATGGTTTATCTGGGTTGGATAGGATTATATCCCATGTGATGTTGGGGTTTCTGCTGATCCAGTTCCAATCCCATGGTTTGTTGGGATTGGATTCGATGATATCCCATGTGATATTGGGGTTTGAGCTCAATAAACTCCAATACCACTTGTGTTCCATACATTTGACCCGTCTCGAGATGTGGTTATTTATTTCCGCTGAAATCATTATTATAAAAAAATATGATTGTAAATTTACGTAATAACTAAATAATTATTATTCTAATAATTATTATATCGATTACACACCTTATAATCATCCAGTCGTGTGCGAGCATGGAATAGTGGGACACATTGTATTTCATGATAAAGTGTGCTTAAGGAAATGTGCATTATTTTATCACCAAAAGAATAAGAAAGGATCTTAACATCATCATAATGCAAACATAGAATGGGTGATTCAAATCATCCTTTACCTGTTCTACAAAATAGTGCATGTACCCCCAATGACAGTAACCACATCGTCAATAATGTGCTCAATTATGTAAACAAATGCACAAGTAAGGTATCAATCATTGTATTTCCAGAGTGTGGCAGCGGATATCATGAGTGGAATGTGTTAATAGCCCTCATTCAAACCGGTTATAACATCAATACAGCGATTTTCATGGATAGCCATATCGAGCCCCATTCGGTTGATGAGTGGCTTAGGCTGTCTCAAGTGCACCATGTCGCGACAAAAGTCGTTGACTCGTACGTAGCGCTGGAGCATTGGACGAAGGAGCAAACCTCCCCAAACAAAGTGTTTGTAATTTACATCAATGGTGGGCTGAAGTTCGGTGAGTCGTATTGTGCCAAACATGGATCCTCTGCATGTCTCACTGCGGCGGCAAAATTCTGGAAGTGGTGTGACCAGAACGCAGCTAACCAACTCACAATTAATTTAATTGGACGAGACATGCGACACCCTGCCGATTGCAAGTCATGGACTGAATTGGCTAACACGTTCACTAAACTGTGATATACAGTTTGATCCTATCCGGCTTGATACACACGGCTTTCTCTTGAGTAGTTATAATTTAATTCTGCGATTTTTATCGACTTTTTTAGGCTAAGCAAACTAACCTCTTTTCAAAAGAGGGGGTCTGAGCATCTTCCTCATCCGGTGATATCATGAGGCAAAGTACAGTCAACGGAATACTAAAATGAAACCGCTTCGTGTACGGCACACCTTACGGGGTAACCAAAGGGTGTAGCAACCTACGGGGCAGTGGAACACCAATACGATTTTGAATCAACAAATTGCAGGATGTTAACGAGAATATCGTGGTTCTTTTTTAGATCACGGCTCTCCATCCTGCAGACTCCGTATTGTTCTTTTGTCGGTACTTTCGAGAGTGTCCATTGAAGGACCAGCCGCACTTAAGCGATCGACTCTTCCCCGGTACCGTGGCCCAAAAGAACACGGGGTCTTAGTTGATGTGCAATGCGTCATGAAAGGAGGTTTCTTTGCTGGACGGGCCATTTTGTAGGACCATCCACTCGTACACTATAACTTCTGTCGACGCCTTATACCGTTTATTGGGATGTTTCATTTTACTGTTCCGCCGACTGTAGTACCATTCCCTATTAATCCAATTATCATGTACAACTCCATGACGCAATGGATCAACCCCATGCCCGCCTTCCAATCCCTCCTTGCAACAGAGCGACATGGCCACTTGGTTGAATGACGATATTGCACCAAGTCTATATCGTGATCACAGCATTGCTCTCCTCTCTGTTGAAGACCCACCTTTGTGCAATCACAAGCGCAAATAAAATCATACCTGTTGTTGTTGTTTCGCAGCATGGCTACGGCAGCTTCAACAGCCGCATGCGCCACCCGCACTGCCTCATCAGCTCGCTCAGCAGTTTGGACAAGTGCAGCCAATGCAGCATTCTTGTGTGGCCCTCCGTCGGCGATGATGATGCCTAGCTGAGCTGGTGATGTATTAGTGAAGTCCATGCTTCCATGAAAAAATGAAAGCAGTGACAAATAAGATACTGTGTACACAATTATAGGCTTTAAGCTAACAAACCAGAATTCGCCCCCGCACAGACAGTTTTAGTATAGATCCGAATTAGATTTGTGTTAGATACGTGTGCGTCGGTATCACACCGTGCGCGACACCCGATGCGGTGAGATGAGAAAACCCGAATTCAGGCCAAATTCCCATGAACACGGCGTCCCCTTTTGTGTGCGGATCCGCCAACCTTGGTAGCTGTATGTGGACAAGACGACCTCGCCGTCGCTTAGCGGATTCAGCTAAATGCAGCCCCTGCATCAACAATCACCGGCACATCCCTTTCGGGGAATATCGCATCTCTTCGATATTGCGTCCCATTTTTTGGTCGCCTTGCCATATTTCACGCCTTCATTCGAGCAATGGACGGCACCGCATCGCGCGGTGCTTGCGTGTTTATCGAACGAGCTCATGGCGGTTTTGGAATTATTGGTCAGCCTCGCCATGAGTTCATACCGACTATGGCATTTGCTCTCGATACAAGATGTGAGGGGCTTTAAAGTTTTATCAATGACTTCACCTGCAGCCGATAGTTTATCGTTGCATTTTGTTAATTTTCTGCACTTCGATGCTTTCATGCGGAGCGCGCCTGCCCACTCTATCCGTCCATCAAGCGTCCGTTTTTTTTTGTCAGAGGCCTCATGCTTCATAAAAGCGACGAACTCTTCGGACGTGTACGAGTCGTCCTTCTTTCCGCGTGGACGGGGACCTGTGTAGCACACGACATCAGATCGACTCTTCGTTTCTTTTTTCGCTTTAGGTAGTTTTTCCACTCGTGGCATTCAATGAATGAATGAAAGTGTATATATTTTAAATAAATAAAAAATTATCTAAGACTTGTTGGTTGCGGGGTTCAATTAGTCACGTGTGTGTATAAAGTTATCGGGTTCTACAGTCGGCGAAACAGTAAAATATCCTGTACTTAGACCCGAAAGCATTATCTAAGACACGGTACAATATTACTTAGCTGATCTTTGGTGTGCATCTTATTCCTATTCAGCACATTTGCGGCCAGCTGGAATTCATACTTGGCTTTTAAATTGTTTAGGCATTGCAAGCCACATGAGTCTTTGTATTCACTGAGTTGTATAATTATCCCATCGCCATCAGATGGGATACTGAATGGATGTGAAACTGCTACAATTAACCGTGTTCCAGTTTTGACATGCAGTGATATAGCATATTGTATTAGACTGTCTGTCGAATCGAAAATGACGTTGTCCAAAACTATAATCGTAAACCCGATTAGGCTATCCAGGGTGTCTCGCAGGCTTACAATTGCAATTGGGGAATGCAGTTTATGATGATTTACGTCATGGTCTGTCTCACAAACCACCAAAGTGGATTCACCATCCCCTATTTCGTTTGTGATCATGAAGCTCTTTCCAGCCTGCCTACGCCCAACAATATACATCACATGAGTAAGCACACACACTGTCTGCTGCGACAATACGGATGCCTCATTTACAGAAGCGTTGGTTGCATTCTGCAAATTCATTATACACTGTTAGGTTTACATATTTTCGGAAAGCAAACGAGTACTATAATGTCTGTCGACGCCTTATACCGTTTATTGGGATGTTTCATTTTACTGTTCCGCCGACTGTAGCTAATGTAGGGAAGAGAAAAAAAAAAAATGCAGTCTAGGGGCGAGGAGGTCCTTTTAATTCCCGGCTATCGTACCTCCAGCAATACACAAGGATTGGGCATGCCTGTGTGTGCCATTCGACAGTGTTCCGCCGTTTGCGTGAGAATGAGTGAGAGTGGTTGGTGGGCATCAATTCAACAGCAGCCGCCGCTACGCGTGTGTGAGGATCATCTTCTGTGTCAAGTTTAAGTTGTCGTCGACTGTGATGTAGTGTTTGGCTGTCTTCACAATACTGTATCAGATAAGACGATCTTCCTGAAAAAATTGTCACAATCTAGAACAAAAACGCAAATTGCATTCTCTCCAAATCCAGCCATAGCAAATCATTACAATGGGGTACAACAACATCGCAACTTGTTGATGCGCAGATGACGTGGCTCACGCACGACCTATGATTGGGAGTAAGATCTGTAAACCTGTCACACAACACAAACACACGATGTTTTAAACCAAGGGCATTCAATAACACAAAATCTGGCTCAATGCGCACCTCCTCAATGTCATCAAATGCATATGCTAAATGCCCATTCTGCACACAAAGTATGACAAATGGAATGTGTTTGTGAGGGACAACCTTAAATGCGTCTTGGACAGTATTGAACCCTGTAAGCACACACACTGTCGGCTTCGACAATACGGATTCCTCATTTAAAAATCCCATCTGTACCAGGTATCATTATACCCAATCAATAAAAGTCCTGAATTAAAACCCATGTCCTCTCCCGGTGGTGCAATGAGAAAATGACGGTCGCATAAAAAAGATCCCTATATAATTCAATATTAGAAATCCTTGAAGCTTCACACGAGTCAGCAGCTCAATTTCAGACAAACATGGCATCTCGGGAAGATCCCCTTACCGACATCCTCACATCGGCAATCGCCCACATCAAGCGAATGCTTCCAGATTGGTCACCACCAGATCTCGGGCACCCATATGCTAACCTGACGCCGTACAAGAGCGGCTATGCTATGCTCGGCAAGCTTAAGCCTGGCGCCCAGATAATGGTCAAAGACGCATCCGGTTACAGGCACCATGGCATCTTTGTCGGGCAGCAAGTGGTGGCACCAGGGGATATCGAAGTCCCGACAGTCGTTGATGTGTGGGGAATTTCGAAGGAGCAGGCCAACGTCTCCTTGCGATCCTACGAAGACTTCGTTGCCAACGGCTCTATCTTTGCGGAGGCTTTGTACACCGAAGGGGCTGCTCCGGATCAGACCCTCTCGGCAAGCCTTGCCCTCGCTCTGGTCAAAGATGCTGAGCAAACCCCATTTGTCTACAACGCCGCATTCAACAACTGCGAGCACTTTGCAACGATGTGTCGCTGCCTCAGGTGTGCATGGAATTTATCCGATGCAAGGGCATGCCATCTCATCATTGACGCACAGTTTGCTGAACTGAATACATTCCCTGCATCACATCTGCCTCCCCGCGGTTTTGTAGGTATCTGAATGAATCATCAACACAACTGACATGGATACTACAGTCGGCGGAACAGTAAAATGAAACATCCCAATAAACGGTATTAGGCGTCGACAGAAGTTATAGTGTACGAGTGGATGGTCCTACAAAATGGCCCGTCCAGCAAAGAAACCTCCTTTCATGACGCATTGCACATCAACAAAGACCCCGTGTTCTTTTGGGCCACGGTACCGGAAAAGAGTCGATCGCTTAAGTGCGGCTGGTCCTTCAATGGACACTCTCGAAAGTACCGACAAAAGAACGATACGGAGTCTGCAGGATGGAGAGCCGTGATCTAAAAAAGAACCACGATATTCTCGTTAACATCCTGCAATTTGTTGATTCAAAATCGTATTGGTGTTCCACTGCCCCGTGGGTTGCTACACCATTTGGTTACACTGTAAGGTGTGCCGTACACTCCAGAAAGCGGTTTCATTTTAGTATTCCGTCGAGTGTACCGGATCCCTATTTTAAACGGAAAATGAACAATAATATTACTAAGGATGACCCGTTGAACAATTTTACACATCATTCCATCCATTTTTCAAGTACGTCAACGAAGTGAGTCCTGCCAGCGGTGATATGTCGTCCACACGTGTGGATGCCATGTTCAGGTGAATCAACGAAGTGAGGCCGGAAAGCGGTGATATGTCGTCCACGTCGGTGTTCGAAATGTCGAGGTGCACCAATGAAGTGAGTCCTGCCAGTGGTGATATGTCGTCCACACATCTGGACGCCATGTTCAGGTGAATCAACGAAGTGAGTCCTGCCATTGGTGATAATAGGTGTTCGCCCACCCGTGTGTACGCCATGTTCAGATGAACCAACGCGGTGAGTCCGGAAAGCTGTGATAGCGAAATGTCTAGGTGAATCAAAGAAGTGAGGGCGGCCAGTGGTGATATGTCGGTCACAAGTGTGTGCGCCATGTTCAGGTGAATCAACGAAGTGAGTCCGTACAGAGCTTGTATGTTGTACAGAGGTGTGTGCGACATGTTCAGGTGCGTCAACGAAGTGAGTCCGGACAGAGGTGATAATATGTGTTCGTCCACGTAGGTGTGCGACATGTTCAGGTGCGTCAACGAAGTGAGTCCGTACAGTGGCGATATGTCGGTCACGTAGGTGTTCGATATGTCCAGGTGAACCAACGAAGTGAGGCCGGACAGCGGAGATATGTCTTGGATCTTGTCTTCGATAGCCGACATTGATTGGTAGGGTACGTATTCCCCACGATTGACACCTATTTTCAACTCTTTGAGCCTGCAAATGCGTGATAATGCGTATTCCAAACTGTTATAATGTCTTAAGTGGATCATTGTGACACACCGGGGTGCGGCGCATCTCCACTGTTTGCAAACGAGAGGCACTTGTTTGAGGTGGGATCCGTTCGAAATCGCATTGGCTAGAATGATCTCCAATACATCTTCATTGATTTCGTCAAAGGAACTCATTCGTTTGTGAAGTGTGCTGTGCTGATGGTTTTTTATACTGAAGAATGGTTGTTCACACTTCAGTCGAGGACGAGAATCCGCCACCGCATCCGTGTGTCATGAATGTACGTTTGCGTGTGGATGCGACAGGTTTCTGCAACTAAATTCCCCTGCCCCACTCCGTGGGGCCCGCGATTCCCCTATCAATATACGAGAGCGCTTGTCTAGCAGACCCATGCTTGACATGTGATCACATGTTGTCTTAGAGAGTATCGACTTCTTTGCGATGCGAGCGATCGTCCTCCTTAAGTCGACAAAGGTTCCGTCGACTGTAGTGGTCGCCGTGTGACTCGACAAAGGTTCTGCCGACTGTAGTGGTCGCCGTGGGACTCGACAAAGGTTCCGCCGACTGTAGTGGTCGCCGTGGGACTCGACAAAGATTCCGCCGACTGTAGTGGTCGCCGTGGGACTCGACAAAGGTTCCGCCGACTGTAGTGGTCGCCGTGGGACTCGACACAGGTGCCGCCAGGTAAGATGCATGCATGTGACCTGTGGGCTCCTCTCCGGCCGCCCACCCGCTCGGTTCATCGCGGACTCCTCTGGTCGCCCCCGGTCGCTCCACTGGGGATGATAATCCCACTTGCAGAGTTGGGATGTCATCGACGCAGTCGCTGTCGTTTAGGCATTTTTCATGCCCTGTATGATACTCAATTCCTCTGTGGTTGTGCTTTCTTTTGTTCCTTCCCACGCGACACCTGTAATTTCTTGCATCTTATCGTATGCATCGGCTCCTTCGAAGATCTCCTTTTTGTACACGATTGCTGGAAACCTCGTGATCATCAACAACTCCAGCAGGTCAACCTCGAAATGTGATAGGTCATCGACAAAAAAAACTCTCGCATCCTCGCATTCCAACCAAGAAATGTAATATGTTGCAAACAACCGACAGTTTTCGCAGTTGCTGCTTAACACCACAGTCCATCCGGTATCTGGGACAGTTGTCGAAATCATCAAACTTAATGTTAAACCAATGAATAATATCATTATACTGAACTGCTTGTCACACAACTCGCACGCGAACAAACAGGAGGGGGGTGTTTTTTTCACATGAACACCTCTGAAAAGACTCTCCATCTCGGGAACAACAATTATTTGAACAAAAATAAATACTGAAGAATGCCGGAGGCTCACATCAATCCCTATTTTAAACGTGTTCCGCCGTTTGCGTGTAATGGGCGTTCCTGCCTCCCGGCCGATTTTGCCTGGTTGCGAAACATGGTATGGAGCGGATTTGTGATTCCTTGGTGCTCATGTCTCAAGCTAGCGAGTCGTTCAGGAGGCTCTAAATCCTGATTAGAAATTTAAAAAAATCGGCCGGGAGGCAGGAACGCCCATTGCGTGTCAATGAGGGCCTGCGTGTGCCATTCGACCGTGTTCGGCCTCTTGTGTACACTCCTACTATACATTCGACAGTGTTCCGCCGTTTGCGTGTGCCATTCGGTGTCCGATACATTCGACAGTGTTCCGCCGTTTGCGTGTGTCCTCCGATGGACAAGTCAGATCCTGTGTCACAGAAGACTGGGGGTTTAAATATCCAAATTTCTAGGACATTGCGAATGTCCAAATTGACACTAATTGCTGCCGTTTCTGATAAAGGATTATTGATGCGCACGATGTTAGCCATCAGGTTGACTTTTCAGGGTACTTTGAACATGTAAATTCAGTGTCTTTAGATGCCTTGAATTTGTTGTGTCAATCACCTAGAGACAGTATCTGTATTGACAAGATCGGTTACAAATCTTGAATTGGTCAACTTTTCAGAATCCCCAAAATAGAAGGTGTCCCAATATTAAATGTCCCTAGCTGTATGGGTCTTCCTCCTCCAATTCTTAGTAAATTTCCTGGCTGTGGATATCTTGACAGAAGACGCGTCCACCGCGATTCACAGCTGTCACGATCATACGAGAGTTTTTCACATATCCAAGTGAGGTTCCGTCTTTCAGGTCCATGTTTATGAGATGCGGTAGCCAGGACAAAAGTCTAGTCGCGCCCATAGTGGCCTGCTGTATGGCTTTCGACACCTTGGCATGTCCATACTGGGCAGGGGGGGGGGTGAGGATTTTCGGCTCCACAACGAAAAGGGTGTTGATAGCATGTGAGAATACAAGGGCGCTTCCGTTGGCGATCTTGTAGCAGCCGTCATCGAAGAAGTACTCCACAGCGACGAGGAACAAACGTGACGGTGGGGATGTGTGGTGTCTTTGTTTAATAAGGTGAAGCAATGCGTCATACTTCAAGATGCGTGGATCACCGGAAACAGCCGATGACGCCCGCAGTGCATGGAGACGGCTGACATTCTGGCAGTGGAGGCGATTAAGAAACTTGGTTGTGCCGCGACTGTCCATGTCCAGCGACAACGCCTTTCCTAGTTTGCGGACTGGTTTTGAAATGGGCTGACAAGGCGGGATATATATATCGGTCGGCATCGCGTCGATGAATACTCTTTTTCTTCGCGCAATCGCTCAATGGTTTTTATCAGGTATGTATGTTGCGTTGTTTAGACTCGTTTTTTAGAAACGCACACGAAACACTTGTCGTCGATTAAAGCCGCATTGAGTCTTACGCAACCGCATTCACTGTGGTTGCTACTGCTGTTCTTTGAGTACCCCATTGCTATTTGGGGCCATTGGCTGCCATGCAAAACATGCGATGTCCCGTATGATTCAAAGAGCATCAGAATCACCATAAATCGTCTTCCCACACCACTTGTACCGAATTATTTAGAGTGACCAGTACTTTAAGTTCATATGTCCCAAGTCCGTGATACTTCGTAGCAAGAATAATGACGTTAGTCTGCTTATACTTCCTAGCACAGACTTTGTCAAATCCCCACCAGAATCCATCTTCATCCATCCATGTTCTCTTGTTGTGCAACTGGCACTGGAGCTCGTTAGGAATGTATCGTTCGATGTAATCACTACCCCATTCAGGCACGAGGCCTCTCATGAGGCGGGCCAATTCCAATGTTTTTTGCTTTTCAATTTTATCAAGATGAACATCTTGGACCCCAGTGCAAATCAAGTCGGACGTACCCGACACAGTGATGTCCGAAGCGTAATCTGTCATTCTATAGTTATTCTCAAATAAAGTGGGACACCCTTTATAATGATGGACGAGGCCGTCACATCCAATCCACCAAGGAGACACCAATCATCATCGAATCCCATCCAATAAGTGCTCCCCCAAGAGTATCGACATCGTTCCGCCGTTTGATATAATATGATTTTGTGCGCGTTGATCGTCTTAAGACGTCTTGGTAAGTCAGTCGTCGTCTTGTGGTCTGCCATGCCAACTAACTACTTGAAGCATGAACAAAGGGTGCTTGATTGAGGCCTCTGCCTGATGTAAGTTGAGAAGCCCAAGTGTTACAGTGAGAATCCCAAGTGTTACAGTGAGAAGCCCAAGCGTTACAGTGAATGGTGTACGCGAGTCATCAAAATGAATCCAATCTGCCCGCGCTCCCCCTTCAGAAACAAATAGAGTCTGCTTGTGATCGTGCATGCGGTTTCTTTGGATGACCCCAGTACCACAGTGAATGCGGTTGCGTAAGATGCGGTTGCGTAAGATGCGGTGGCCTTGTCTGGGACTGGGTCCCTATATTGAAAACGATTCCCATGTAAATACCCACATATTGTCATGCAGAATCGCCACTCACCTGTGAACCATTAGCCGGCCATCCGAAGATCCCTTTCAACCTTGCGGGATACAGCAGTGCCCTCCCACTGCCACCAGGCCAGTGCCTCTGCAAGAGCTCATCAAGGCGCTCGTAGGTTAAGATCGACTCTGCGTCAAACATTCTGCCCAGGGCAGCGATGAAGGGTGTGCCTGCCTTGCCACCTGCCGTTTCTTCAAAAGTCCCAGTTGCCAACAACATCACGTCCTTGTGTGCAACGCGATGGAACTGTGCATCATGATCTGCTCTTGCTGCGTCACGCAGAGATATTCCGTGCTGGAACGGCAGACCAGTGCCGGGGGCAATGGCATCTGCTTCGCACATGTTGAGCACGCGGATGAGTGTGCCGCAAAAACGTTGCGCTTCCACCACCGCATCGATGGCCTCAGCTGACACCAGCTGTTTGTAAGAACATACCAATGTACTGTGACGTGGCGACCCCTCATTCATGCCATGCCCACAGAATAACAAAATAGCAACGTCAACGGAGGGCTCCAACAACCAAGCCAATTGGTCCATGACGGTCCTCCGGCACACGGTGCCTTCGAGAACACTGATCTCCATACCAGAACCCAAAACCTTGTTGACAAAAACATCATGGTCCTTCATGGCTCCGCCACATCTGTACCCCTTCAAGTCCGTTGGCAGCGTACCACACTCTTGCAATGTGTGCATAAGCACGGGTCCCAACCCGTCTACGTAGTAACTTGGAAAAATTAACAAGGCGCGACGAGTCTTCACGGACGCCATCATGTGCTCCTACTCTCAAATAAAGTGGGACACGCTGTAATTTCCTTTTTTGATAATCCGGTACCGCGAATTAATAATAAGAAGTGTCTGTGATAAGAGTCCGCCGTGTTGTTCTTATGATGCAATAAATGACGATCGATTTCCAGTGTTGCAACCTTCTCAAGCCGCCGCGTGGCATGATGTGTGATAAAGATGGACAAGACGCTGCCTCTGCCGTGCGTGATGGGGCTGGGCGATAAGCCGCCGCCGCCGCCGCATCAGTTCCGTGCGTGTGCGTGTGCGTGATGAGTCTGGACGAGGCGCCGCCGGCGTGCATGGATTCTTTGGATTGATTTGACATTGAGCATGAGATTGAGCATGAGATTGAGCATGAGATTGCATGAGATTGCATTCAATCGTCAGCACTTTTAATGATGCGCGCACTGAGCTCATCACAGCCAACATGCACATGCAACAACAGATCAACCACGTGCGCGACGCAGTGCGGGCGCTGGAGCACAGGTGCGGTGTTAGGACATTGACCTGTGCGGCGGTTGCGCTAAATTCGAGATTTTAACCGGGCACTTTTTGACACATGCCTGCAGGTGGGATGCCGGTGCCCAGGATGCGCCACTGGCAGAGAACAAGAAGCGCTCCGCAAAAAGCTCCTGCACGAAACACGAATTTGCGTAAGTTTTACCCTGTAGTGCATCCCGGTGTATCACATGCAGAAGCAGGGGCACAAGCCAAGCCGCCTGCTTGAGACGGCAGTTCATGAAAAAGATGAATCTCGGATTCGAGGAATGACTCCTGGATGTTGGTACTGACTGCTCAACATAAGGAGTAAAAAGCTGTGCATGTATAATCAAGTATGCCTTTCAAGGTGGGTTTTAAATCGTTGAACATTGGAGTGCAATGTCCAAGGTATGCCGATGTGCGTCAATTGTTTGGATTTCCTGACCGTTTGCAGGTTTTGTTTCTACAACGCAATGCGTTCGAGGCGTACGTCAAGGACGATAGCATACCCTTAGACCCGCAAGAAGTGGCATGAGAATATTCATATCCGCAAATGCAATCTCAAAGGACTCGTCTGTGCGCTTATGAGGAGACTGACACTGTTGGAGCACATGCGAGCATGGGAGAACAATAAGGATGGACCTAGACGGGGGGCATGCATTGTTGAGATTTATGTGGAGTGGAATGTATTAGAAAGGAGACTAACCCGCCTCATTGCATCCGACGCTATTGTGGGCGATTCCGTGATCCGCTTCTGCCCAAACGAAAGCACATGTCTTGCCAGACAGTTGGACCCAACCCTATTGTCATCAATTCCACCTGACGTGATTAAGAACATAATAAGTATGGTAGGGGAGCCAGACGCGAATGCGCTACGCGCAGCATCTCCTACCATCGACGCTCAGTATGTGCCGACTAAGATTAGGAAGATGTTCGTCGTTCTGGACCAGATTGCTGTTTAGTTTTGTAGTATTATTAAACCTCCTGGACCGCATCGTGCTTCCTGTGCTTGTTGAGGAGTTCTGGTTCAGATTGTGATGATGTGTACACCGGGTCATCGCTGACATACCTTAACAAGGAGGTGCTAGAGACTTTGGGGTATGAGCCAAGCTACGACATCCTCAAGAGGGACGAGATGTTCGACGTCAAGATCAACGGGTGGGCCATGCAAGTGGGGCTCTGCCCGAAAGAGCGTTGCGAGCACGTGTGTCTGTTGGGTCATAACGTTTTCAGAACGCACGGTCTTAATGTGGCCATCAACTACAAGCAACAAACGGTGAAGGTTGCCAAGGCAAACGAATAATGTCGGACGGTGCGATGAGAAAAAATAAATTCAGGTCAAAATACCTTAAGGGGGAGCTGAATGAGATAATGGATCGGAAGAATGCAGTGGGAGAACAAAGTGCTAGTGCTGTCGGAGGGTCAGCGCGAGGTGATCTGTCCTGCGCTAGACTGGGATGCGGTGGCGAGCGAGGTTAGGGGTGCTCTAGTGCCAGGCAAGGCGGTGTCATGCATAGCGTTCATAGGGGCTGGGAGCGCAGAGAACGAGGTGGCGCTGCTGCACGCTATGGGGAATGTGGGCGGGTGTTTATGCACTGACGGGGTGCGGAAGCAACAGGTAGCTTTTCTGGACACATGCTTTACCACGCGATCGTTACATAATGTGAAGTGCTATGCGGACGGGCTGAGTGATCAGCAGCCCCGACCAGCGTTGTTGTTTTCATTCAAGGACCTGACAACATTCTTGCAGCGACAGCATGCTCTGCGGCCTGCTGAGCAGTTCATAGTGCTCGGCATCAACGCGGGGATGACCATGAACAGCTCGGAGGAGCTGTACGAATGTCACCGGTTCCTGTGCCAGTGCGCGGAATGGGCGGCAGGTGGCGCGATGCACCAGCATTACATGAATTTCATGGGGGACGCCAACCACTGGAGGGTTCCGGGCCGGTCGGTGCATCTGGGCACCGGGCTGTGGTGCTACCAGAGTCCCTGGTGGGAGCTGGCCAAGGACCTCATGACAGATACAAGCGCAGAACTGCTCCTGTTGGGACGGCGAACTGCCTGATGCTGAGGTCAACGTACACTCTCTCGATGGACACACGCATTGATCGAGTGCATTGTTTCTGTTCCGTTGAATTTAAGCTACCCGTATATCCTCGAACCTATGAATTTCTTATTACACATCCGGGGGTCCGAGAAGACAATGAATTCTCCATAGGGGTATCATAGGGGTCAACTCCCCCGGGGATGCTGTCCTTTACGAACAGGGATTTTCTGTTCGAACTGCCTTCAGGAAGATGCCAGCTCCCCCCACAATGTCTCTGTCGCAGGTGAATTGACAGTTCTTGCAGGTGTATGTCTCTCCACTTGTTTAAGAAACCGCACATAGGTAATGCTCAAGCACATGCAAGAACACTGTCCCGTACTTCACACTTAATGGGCGTTCCTGCCTCCCGGCCGATTTTTTAAAATTTCTAATCAGGATTTAGAGCCTCTTGAACGACTCGCTAGCTTGAGACATAAGCACCAAGGAATCACAAATCCGCTCCATACCATGTTTCGCAACCAGTCAAAATCGGCCGGGAGGCAGGAACGCCCATTACTTCTCCTTCAGCCGATTGAACAGCACAGAGTGGCTCAAAGTCAGCATCTGACGGGCAACCTTGGTTGTCAGCTCCCGTTAAGCACTGATTGTCATCTTCGCCGTCTCCAATTGAGGTACCAACAACACATTGTAGCGAGCGGCCAAGAAATTTGTTGTCTGGTCCCTAAACTCTTTCTTTAGGTAATATAAGAATTCTACAACTAAATGGATATCATCCCCAGAATGCAACACCCGCGTGGGAGGACAAGAATGCAACATCCCGAGTTCAAACTCAGCGAAGACCTTCTAAAACGCAATAGGGACAAACACATTTGGAAATGTGGTCTGCTAGAAATGGCAGAATTACAACCATACCGATGCATGAAATGCAACCTGACAATTGCAGAGCTGCAGCAACTTGGCAACACTGGAGTTTGCTCATCGGAATACAGCTCAGAGAAATTCCATGCAGCATGAAATTGCCAACGAGGCTTCGAAAGCCGCCGTGTCGTGGGTGAGAATGAATGGACGGATGGGGGGCATGCGAAAGCCGCATGTGAAAAAAAAATTGACTGAATTGTCATAAAAGAAACCGATAACCACCACAAACACCCACAAATACCCACAAACACAATGGCAAACTTTACTGAATTATACAACGATGTTGCCAATGACACTTCGGGCGTTCCGTCGGATCCATTTTGCGATCGCGCAAGAGAACTTATTCCGCCCATGGCGCGCGTTTGGGAGGTACTTGCAAAGCTCGCCGTTCAATCGTGGGACAACGAAATACAAAAGGTCTGCTACGGAGAATTGACTGCCAACGACTACACAGACGGAAACCACGCCAAGCTGTTTATCCTCAATCTGATGACAGTCTCGCCGGACAATTACATATGCGATCCCCGCTTCCAAGGCATGCTTCTTGGTTTGGAAGCCGTCTTCCCGTACAATCCTTTTTGTTCCGATCACATTACCCTCACACGCAAGATTGTAAGCAGTCTGTTCATTGAGGTGGATGACGAGATGATCGATTGGGTGTCATATGATGGATTCGTCAATATGAAATGGGACTTTGTACAGCACATAGCGTCCCAGTGGTTGCGAGCGTGGTGCTCGGCGCGCAAGATCCAGCGCATGTACCGCAAGTACATCGAGCACAAAAAGATCCAGCGCCAAAAGCGCCTCCTCATCACAATCCCCAGGATCGTGTCATTGCTCAAGGATTGCAAGGGTCGCGAATAAGTAATTATTCGAGAACAACTGTTTTTTTTTTTTACCTTTTTCCTCAAAGTCCCGACACTGCATCACCCGGCTCGGATGCCAGGTCCGCCGAATGAGCTCCTCCCTGATGACGTCCAGTGACGCTTTCTTCATCCGGACCATGACGCGCCAGTCGGGTCATTCTGGCGCCATGTAGATCATCACTTTGTCGTCTGAGTGCCGTTACAGGGTATTCTCTTTAACTAAACCCTTATTCTCCTCTTCAGATGCGTTGATTTTTTTTATCTATGTATAATGAAATGTTTGAGTTTCTTTCAAAAAACCCAGAAACAGAACGTAAAGAACGTGATAATAGAATTAGCCAACAATTTGAAAAAAGTGCAAGAGCTAGGAGACAAAGGAAGGCAATTCAAACTGCAACAGAAACAAAACGTATAGGTGATGCATTAGCTAACGCAAATCAAACTGGTGGTGCGAACAAAAAGTCATATCAAAAAGTAGGAGGTACTGAGTCGAAAAAAAGGTCGTGGCAAAGCATCTAAAGTAGGTGGATTCTCTGCACGATTCGCCTGACAGCAGCGAGTCTTGCAGGTCCGTATTCGCCCAGCGGCGGTCACGTTCGTACACATACGTCTGCTGGTATCCGGCGTGGTCCATGATTATGTTCATGTACTGCGTGTGCAGCAGCTTGACCTGCAGTCGGGCGTGAGCCACAAACTGCACTCGAGGCTCGATTCTGTTGATAGACGATGAGTGGACCACAGTTGAATTTAAGCCACCCGTATATCCTCGAACCTATGAATTTCTTACTAAACATCCGGGGGACCGGGGGACATGTAGTAAGAAAGACAACGATTTCTCCATAGGGGTATCATAGGGGTCAACTCCCCAAGGGATGCTGTCCTTTACGAACAGGGATTTTCTGTTCGAACAGCCTTCAGGAAGATGCCAGCTGCCCCCACAATGTCTCTGTCGCAGGTGAATTGACAGTTCTTGCAGGTGTATGTATCTCCACACTTGTTCAAGAAACCGCACATAGGGCATGTCTGACTTGTGTAATGCTCAAGCCCCCACAATATCTTTAACCTGCTGCACCCCCCAACGTTGCCCAAAAGCAACGATCTGCAGTCTGGATGAGTATAAGGTGTGTCCCACTTTATTTGAGAACAACTGTAAGGGTTTACCAATATGATCGTGATCGGGGCAGATGCCACCGGTGCCTGTGAGAAGTTCCCCAGTCATGTCCCGTGCGCCTTTGTCAACATTCCTATGGGAGAAATCGTTGAGATATTCAGTCTGTCAGGCGACGGCACATTCAAGACCGGTGCCACCCTGCAACTCAAAATAGGTGACGAACACACATGGCATGTGGTAGCCGCCCTACGAAGGGACATGATCAAGAAATGGTTTGATGTGGACGAGGCGGTGTTACTGCCACCACGGACCATCACAGTGTTCGTGCCTCGTTACACCACCATCTATGACACGAGTGGTGCTGGCGAGGGCACATGCAGCCTGTCATGCACCACTGGGGACACGCAGTTGCATGTCGGAGACCGCATCGGATTGTATGCCACACTGCGTAGTTTCGGCAGACATACGGTTTGCCATGCTGACGATTCATATCACAGCTTGGTGTTCGAATGCGAAGGCATCACGGCGGTAGTGAACGAGTTGATCACAAACTCTGGATCACGCCGGAGCGCATGAAAAGGTGCGTACTACGATGTCCATCCTGTATACAACTTTACTGTTCCGCCGACTGTAGCGAGTCGTTCCTATTTTTATATTTTTATACATGTATACATGTGTATGTAAAATGTCTTCAACACCCCGCAATTCCTCTTCTACTTCAAAACGTAAGAAGACTTCTGGAGATGCGACTTTTGCAGCTAAGCTGGCTGTGTTCATGTTGAACGCTCAATCACACGACATTCATTTTTCCGAGAAGGAGGGCTTCCTTCACTCGAGTGATTATGTGAAGGGTGTCATCCCCCTTTTGCATATGAACATCAGTCGCGAGGGGTTTCAAGTGGTTATGAGCACTACGAAGGGTAATTTGTCCATTGCCCTAGCTCAGTTGTGTAGTAGCAAGAACATCGAGGATATTCTTTCTTTCGAAAAGTTCAGTTGCCTGCGTCAGTGTGCTTTTACAAGTGTCGTTCTTGTTGACCGTTTCGTAGACACGATTGAGACTTCTTATGAGATCCGCAAGAACGGAATTAAGTTGGTGAAGCAGTTGGCTAAGCACCAGCGATGGCAGGTGAGTGCCGGTATCATCCCCGAGTCCTCGATCGCGTGGTCTGAGAATCTTTAAGTTCAAAAAAATTGAAAGGTTTTTCGGAACGTTAGGAATCCAACAACAACCTCCTCACACCCCTTAATATACTGCATCTGTCATACGAAATGTTTGGAATCTCTGACGTCTTCGCAATCATTGCGTCCCGACCCAAGGTATTCGTCATTTACGACAACCCGACTTTCGTCACCAAGCCTGTGTTAACACGCAAAGGGATGTCCCACACCAAGAAGTAATCTGGATGAGAAGGTGTTTCTGTTTCAAGTATTTGAAACAAAACGGGGCCAAAATCAGCACCTCCACGTGGTGGCCCTGGATACCCAACCAAGCTGAAACAAATAAAACAAATAGACAATACAAACGGTTGTCTATTTGTTTTATTTGTTTTTGGATGTTTCATTTTACTGTTCCGCCGACTGTAGTTACACAGTAGGGTGTATGTCTAATGCTTGATGTGAACTGTGAACCGTGAACTGTGAACTGTGGGCTCCCCTCCGGTCGCCCACCCGCTCGGTTCCTCTCGGACCTTTGTGGGGCTCCCCTCCGGTCGCCCCGCTGAGGGGAAGAGGTGAAAGGGGCTCCGCGCTTGTTGAATACAATCCGTTGTTTGCCGATGGACATCTCGTGACCCGAAAGGGCATCGGTGGCGTGCGCGTTGAGTGGCGTGAGGTCCTTGCGCCAACTACAGTCGACGGAACAGTAAAATGAAACATCAAACAAACGGTATAAGGCGGTGACAATCATATATTGTATGAGTGGATGGTCCTATAAAATGACCCGTCCAGCAAAGAAACCTCCTTACATGACGCATTGCACATCAACAAAGACCCCGTGTTCTTTTGGGCCACGGTACTGGGGAAGAGGCGATCGCTTAAGTGCGGCTGGTCCTTCAATGGACACTCTCGAAAGTACCGACAAAAGAACGATACGGAGTCTGCAGGATGGAGAGCCGTGATCTAAAAAAGAACCACGATATTCTCGTTAACATCCTGCTATTTGTTGATTCAAAATCGTATTGGTGTTCCACTGCCCCGTGGGTTGCTACACCATTTGGTTACACCGTAAGGTGTGCCGTACACGAGGCGGTTTCATTTTAGTATTCCGTCGACTGTAATTGTTTTCTACTCTTGATTGGCAACAACCATCATCCACTGTCTGCTTGAACGGTCCCAGAACGGGGTGCAGAGCATACCTTGCGCGACTGTCATACTTCGCTTCGCACACAACCACGACTTGTTGTCTGCTGTCACCACGCAGCCACCCGACAACAAGTCCATCGACGTCGCCAGGCATGGACTGTCGCACTTCCTGCCAGTTGTAGCTAAGTCCAAGCAACTGGCTGTCATCCAGCTGACCACGAACCGCCTTCACAAGTTTGGACTCTAGGGTCGTGGCTGTTTTCTTGATGTGACCCTGAAATCCACCCAGTGCTTTGTCCCATTTTGTCGCAAGCTCACTTCAGTGTCTCCGTGCTACGCTGCACACGTAGAGGTCCTGTGTGGGGCGGGTGACATCAAATCAATATTTATTCAAAGAAAACAATTATCACAATACATGCTGATCCAAATGAAATGCTACCCCAACCGAAGCACACGCCGTCCTATACTCCGCAATATGTTTAGGAGTCATAGCAACAACGTCATTAGGCGAGAACGACAACAACTTTTGCCTGAGACGGTCCTCAGCCGCATGACGGGCAGTAGCTTCATTGTCGGCACGGTCCTCCGCCTCACGCCGGGCATTAGCTTCCGCACGAAGTGCAGTAGCTTCTGCGCGACGTGCAGTAGCTTCATTGTCGGCACGGTCCTCAGCCTCACGCCGGGCAGTAGCTTCATTTTCAGCACGATAGGCATCAGCACGACGGTGGAAGTACATGAAAAGCGCAATGGTTGTTGCAACAGCTACAGTCAGCGCAACAGTAAAATGAAACATGAAACATATATCAGATGGAAATAAATAATAATGTACGACATCGCCGTTAGAAAATTGGCGTTAAGAATGGTTTCTGAATTGGGTGTGTTAAAAACTTATGTGTTTACGAATTGAATTGAATTCTCCAAATGGATGTCTATTTTGTCAATGCTGCACCCAGGTAATCGTTTGGATCCTTCCAGCCACAAACGGACTCCTTCATCTGAAGGATCCAGTTCCACCTTGTAATAATGCTCGGCTCCTGGCAAATATGCAAAACCTGTTGGCACGTGTCCAACCACACGAGCATATCGACCAAGACCAAGACCAAGACCAGAGCTTGCAATTGAAAAAACAGTTGGCATCTCAATGACTTCAAGGGGGTGACCGTCATTCAACAACCGCGCATAGACAAATAATGAATCCGACTTCATAATTTATCTGAGAAGCATTTATTTTATAGGGAAACGCTACATGTTTCCTCCTTTCCGTTCGCCTATCACGTGCGTGCGTGCGTTTGCTTGTGCATCCAGTAGTGTGTGTGTCTGCTGCAAGATGTGAACTGTGGGCTCCCATCCTGTCACCCACCCGCTCGGTTCCTCGCGGACTCCTTTGTGGGGGCTCCCCTGGGGGGAAGAGGTGAAAGGGGCTCCGCCGCTTGTTTATACAGCCCGCAATTCTGCGGCGCTTACGGATATGTCACTAGCATAACGCCCGCTAAGATGCGTACGCGTTTAGTTCCTTTTACTTTGCAGTTGAAAAAGCGCATGCACATCGATTCCGTTGACAAAATCTCATAGATAACATGTTTATCGACCCAACGGATGTCATTTGTTTCAATAATGCAGTGGTCCATGAACGCTGTGTGCAATATGTCCGACTGCACCCAAGCCTTATCCGAAACTTCACAATGTTTTCCGATAAAGTTTGAAAACAAGTTCTCGATACGTTCTTGCTCGTTCATCATTTGATAACAGATTGGTTGTTGACTTTAAGTTACTTGGCATTGATTGCATCTGCATGAGAGACTTAGATGTCGTGACCCAATCCCTATTTTAAACGTGTTCACATGAACACCTCTGAAAAGACTCTCCATCTCGGGAACAACAATTTCTTATTTCACTACAGTGGCGATATGTCGGTCACGTGGGTGTTCGATATGTCCAGGTGAACCAACGCAGTGAGGCCGGATATTGTCTTCGATAGCCGACATTGATTGGTAGGGTACATATTCCCCCCGATTTTCAACTCTTTGAGCCTGCAAATGCGTGATAATGCGTATTTATAATGTCTTATGTGGATCCTTGTGACACACCGGGGTGTGACGCATCTCCACTTTCCGCAAACGAGAGGCACTTGTTTGAGGTGGGATTCGTTCGAAATCGCATTGGCTAGAATGATATCCAATACATCTTCATTGATTTCTTCAAAGGAACTCATTCGTATGTGAAGTGTGCTGTGCTGAAGAATGGTTGTTTACACTTCATTCGATGACGAGTGGCTGACTCGACTCGACATGATCCGCCGTGACTCGACACGAGTCGACATGATCCGCATTGATGAGGCTGCGCAAGCCACCGTGGTGTCGTGTGGACGAGGAGTATGCGAAAGCCTCCGCCTCGGCATGTGAGGATGCGGCATGATGTGTCGTGATAGAGTGCGTGCGTGTGTGCGTGTCTTGTGTATTCAGTCTGATTGATGGACATTGGCTGACATTGGTGTTCCTCCTCTCTTAGCGCGTGTACTCAGATGTTTTTCGATCGTCGTCGACAGTGAGTGTTGTGTTCCTCCGTTTGCGTGTGTACGTGTACAGTGAAACAAGTTGACACCCCTTTATCGATTCTTGCATTCTATTGTTTGCCCGCAAAGAACAAAGAACAAATACCATTGACGAGCTTGGTGTTGAAGACTGAAGCTGACAAGACGTCACATCTCGTCCACAATATCAGACTTCCACTCTATTATGACAGAGTGGAAGTCTGATATTGTGGACGAGATGTGTCCGACTGTAATGGGACATAATCCTTCCACAGGACCTTGAGGACGGTCCCGCCAATGAGACCATCCGTGTCCACGATGTCAAGGTGTTGCTCGACCGTCTCGTCCCTCAGCATCAGTACTGTGAATGCATCGAATAAAGAAGTGTGCTGTTGTCAGTTAGTGAATAAGAGTACGCTGACTTGTTTACAGTTGTTCTCAAATAAAGTGGGACACCTTATAATCATCCAGACTGCAGATCGTTGCTTTTGGGCAACGTTGGGGGGTGCAGCAGGTTGAAGAGGTTCTCGAAGATATTCCGAGTAGCCTCTTTGGTAAACCGTTCAACCGTCTCTGTCCCCATATCAGTATCAGGGGGTGGGGGTGGGGTTGTCGAGGAACTTCTCGGCGCGTCTCGGCGAAACGCGAGGGGACGCTCTCTCCCAAAGACTTGGTGAAGTGTAAGCATCAGGATGTTCCTGGAAGCGTTCACATCGCGGTCCCAAGTCTTCCCGCAGTGAAGCATACCACCGCTCTGTTGGCGTGGCGCTCCGCTTTGACTGCTTTTGCAGTGGAGAATCTTATGAATCCGCTTGCGTCCTTCTGTACATTCCCAACCTGTACCGTCTTGCTTCTTACGATGAGTGAGTGCCACCATGTTGCAAAGGTGGTTCTCACAGCAGCTGCATCGTTGAGATGTTTTGAACTCATCGATGTCCTCCATGATGACGTTTTCTCGGCTACGAAGCTCGAAACGAATAGCTTGGAGAGGGCCACAAGTCCGCCTAGAGATTGGCGTCGCCCCCAGACCTTTCCAATCACCAAACCCGACGAGTACCTTAGCGCTCTTCTCTCTCGGAGCTACGAAGTCAGCAATCTCAACAATGAGTTTCTGTTTCTTGCAGTACCTTCGAAAGCGGAGGTTTCGGTACCCCCTGGAAGCACGATGGGCAAGAAGGATTGGGGCAGCACCCATGTAGAATCTGGCGTACGCACCAATCTGTTCAGAACTCGAAGAGTCTCTATCCGGAATGATACCACCGACGATATCAGCCGTCTCGAGGTTCCAAACGTCAGTTTGACGCTGAGACTTGAAGATCAGACCCTTGCGATAATATTGCGCCGAGCTGTACGATCTGGTACCTCCGTTGAGTCCTGTTACAGTCACGATATCAGTAACACCCGGGTCTACCGCAGCCACGACCACATTGTCAAGGAAGGATACAATGCCACCCTCGTCTGTTGTCACATACTCATGCGCCCGCGTAGAGAACGCGTCTGCAGGCATCGAACATGTCAGACACGTAGGCTTATTCATCAAGACGCTGACTGCAAAGCCGTCTGTCACAATGCGGTAACCGAACTTCCGAGAAACTGTCTCCACTTTCTTGAGGTTTGCGAAGCGCTCCCATATTCCTTGATGGTTTTTGGAAGCAACGTCTGCCTTGCATGAATCGAAGTGGCACTCGTTGACCATATAGAAAAAGGCCATTTTCGAAATCGGAATGTACGACAGAGTGAATCCAGATTTGTAAGGCAACAACGAGAATGTGCTATGTTTTTCGTTTTTCGTTTTTCGTTTTTCTTCGATGGTCTCCGACAATATCTTGTGGTACAGAGGCAGGGTCATGTGAGCCCGAGACGCAAAAGTGTTTCCGGATGGTAAAGGTAGACCCCCCCTGAGACAGAATGCCACGTCGCGTGCAAAGAAGCGTTTAGCGTTATCTGCGTCCACCCTAATGTTCTTCGAGGAGAGCCAAGCTTCGCTCAACTTTTCAAGCCTCTCTTGAAGTTTAGTCAACCTAACACGCAAAGGGGATCCTTCTGGTTCCTTCCTACCGACCCTCTTCTTCGCAAGAGCAACTGCACTTTTTGCCGATCGAAGTCTAGTTGTTGGAAGCTTGGTTGGCAGCTTGGTTGTATGAGGGCACATCTTGAAGATGACGTCGATATTCTTTGTAGGGCACTTGATCACTGCAGCCACGATGTCCGACCGCAGGCGCTTTGCAATCTGTGGGTACTTCCACTTCAAGTAAGTCGTTATGCGTCGCTCAAGGTTGGTCCAAAGATGGTTAGAGGCCATTGTGGCCATGAGAATAGACAGGTTTGCAATGATCTGGTTCTTCACTTTCCCCCGAATGTCAACTTTGGATTGCCCCGGCTCTCTTAACAAGTCGAACAGAAGCCGACTACTCTCGAAGTCTTCGCCAAGAGTCGACCCCTTACATTTGTTGGTACTGACTGCAATAAGGCACCGGTAGACGAAGTTGCGATTTACAGGAGGGACAGCGATACCATTCTCAAAAAGACGAGCAATGTGGAAATTTGCGAAAATATAACCCTCTCCAAGCAACTTGTTCATGTCCAGTACCAGTGTGTCTATCTTTTTACGAAGCCAATCATGGGGAATAAAGGTACTCAATTTCATCTTGACCACACAAATCGCTCGCCCAGGTGCACACTCCTCGTCTTCCTCCCCTTCATAATCGACAAGTTCTGCAACGTCATCATGTTGGTCAGCCTCATGTACCAACGATGATGACTCGCCGATCCCATTCTCCATCACAAATTGTACCCCGAAAACGTTTTGATGTATTCTGGATCTGCAGACAGGCTCTCTCGAACATTCCTAACCCAATCTCTCGTATTAATCATATATTTTGACAAGTCTTTATACCTCCACATTTCTAGAACACAACATATTTGCATTAAGTAATCGAAATTACAGGTTGACGTCAATGGACATGATGCCCTGTAGTCTCTCTTCATGCTTCCAAATATTTGTTCAATCGCATTAGCTCTGGGGCAATAAGGAGGGGTGTACAAAAGCTTCCACCCTTTGCATTCGGGTGTTCTTTGGGATCCGGCGTGTGTTCGATCGCGTGAGATGGACGATGTTCGTCGAGGATGATGATGATGCTAAAGTATGCCCCCTCAATCGTGTCTAACCAACAATTTTACACCCCCTTATCACTCCCTTTTTGCATATTGTCTCGATTCTTGCACTATCTTTCCACTCGATTCCCTGTTTTCCAGCAAAGAATGCCTTGACCAGCCTGTTGCTGAAGAATGCTGCCGCGGGTCCATAGTGGGACTCTATCCACCGGGCCTTGAGGTCCCCGGCCCACACCACGTCCGAATACTCCCCCGTCACCTCCACAACCTCCTCGAGCCACTCGGCAAGGGGGTTGGCGCTGTCCGCAATACCAGACTTCCACTCGGTCATCGATACCGGTAGTTTGTCGAAGATGCTTGAGCGCCCCGGTCGACTTAAGTGCTCTATGAACAGCTGCGCCAGCGCCGATAGCCAAGTGGGCAATATTTTGGTAAGGTTCCGTCGCTCAAACTCGTTCTCGTGCTCTGGGTCGGGTTGTTGCACAAAGTTTGAGCGCATGGGAACCACGATCATCCTTTTGACAAATGCGTTGTCTCCTCCGTCGAACTTTGGACAATCGCCTTCGTTGAATACCATGACGACCCCAGCCTGCCAGATGAATTCGAAAGAGTCCGCAGAGCCACATGAGCGCCCTTCGATACACACACCCTCCCCCCCCGCAATGTTTTTGATCAACGCCTTGTCCAGAGGGATGTTGGATTTCATTTCGTCTGCCACCAGTAGCCTGAGACCTTTCATGGCCTCGAGACCCGCGTCGTGGTCATCCCGGCTCCTTGCACACGACCCCTTTGTCAGGAACTTTTTTCCATTACTGCTCTTGTACGAGTTGAAGAAGCTGCCCATGAGCGTCATAAGGGTACTTTTTCCGTTGTCTCCGGATGTTTTATCGGTGAAGGCTAGGAATTTCTTCTCATCGCGTCGACCTGTTAGGAGACCCGCGAAAAATGAGAGCACGACGTCACGCTCCTCTTCCACTGGCAGAATTTTTAGAAAGAAGTCGTCTAGCTCCTCTTTGCATCTTTGGAGGTTGTGGTTGTCCTCCTCTCCCTGGTAATCCCACTTCGCACACCTGCTAATATTGTCGGTAATCTCTACGTTTCTGAAAACTACGTTGTCCCTCGACAAGCTGTCAAATACACCGTTGTTGACCGCAAAGAGGTCAGGGTTGACATCGAGGTTATCGGTGAACGTTTCGTCTAGGACGAGAAGTGCGATGGCTTGAAGTAACACAGAACGCCCCTTAACCGTGTCGACAAACCCCCGAATCTTATTATTCGTCTTGTTATTCTTCTCAGCAGGGAATTTGGATTTGAACTCGAGTTTGATTACTTTGATTATCATCAAGTTGCTTAAGTTCGACCAGCGATTGGTAGCAGGGTCGCAGTAGTACATGTCACCTACGCATTCTTTCCTGTTGAGTTTTGGCACACACTTGATTCTGGTGAAGAATTCTGGTGCGGCCTCCATGAACTTCTCCGCCAACGTATCCTCTTTGATTGAGGACGAAAACGAGTCATCATCATCATCATCATCATCTCCCCTCTTCATGTTGATGTTGATGGTGCCGTTGTTGACTAGGAAGATGTTCTGCGTGATCCCGTACATGTTCTTCGCGTGGGACTCTTGCGCCTTGAAGATCATGTTATGGATTGTGTTGATGACCTGCTTGTCTGGGATAGTTGCGTTGCTCGTGTTGGATCTCACATTTACGTATTGGTTGTCACTTCCCATATTCATTAATGCGATTTGCAAGCCGTCGGTGCTCTTCAAGATGGCACTGTTAATTGTTTTGCCATCCATGGTCCGCAGCTCGCATTCGTATGGTCCTTGGTCGATAGGCACGTTCTTGATGAACCCTAGGTCTTCATGGATTGGGAACTTGTCGATCATCGATCCATAATATATGTCATCTACCTCCACCATGTATTTGTTCTTGTGGATGGCTCCTTTCGCTCCGTTGTCAATCTTGAACTCGATGCTATCGTTTACGACATTCAATGATACCATGTTGTCAATTGCCAATTCTAGCTTTACCTTGAGGTCTTTGATGATGCGATACTTGTCGATTTCCTCGCCCTGTTTGTTGGCGTTGTCCCATTTTAGGATCCATTCGGCGTACCCCATCGGGTCATCCTGCTTGGCAAGGAAGCGGAGTGTCCCTAGAGTGATATTTGTCGGCTTCAGATTTGCCCACACCTGTTCGTGCTTGGTGTCACAGAACTTATCGGGGCATTTTTTTGCAAAAGACTTCCATATATCGAGGCGCTGAGTGTCGGTTCCTGCGTCGACTGTATTCTTCAGCGCCATCCCGACCTTCAGCCATGAATCGTATCCGCTGGCTCTTTGTGCGTCTAGAATGTCCACGAGATTGTATAGGGATTCCACATTCCTTCCATGCTGCGAGTCGAATGTCTTTTTAGTCTCTGACACGTTTTGGCTCTTGTACTGGTCGATTTCCTCCTGACCGTATTTGGTGTATATGCTGTGCCCCCCGTGCGGATGCACACGGATGCTCAGATTCTGCACGAGTGTATCGAGATCCATGTTCTGTACGTCAAGTTTCTTGAGCGAGCCTGCTCCAGTATCAAGTTGGTACCAGGCAGTGACTTTCCAAGGGTGGGTCTCATCCGGTTTCTTGGATCCGTACAAGAACCACCTGCCTCCCGGGGTGATCACGCTTTTGTCATATATCTTTCCGGGATCCATTTCGGCCAGTCCAGGAATGCAAATGGTGCTCGAGAACGCCATGTGTTCGGTCACATCGTTGACGAAGTGCTCTCTGATGGCGAGTTGGATCTCTGGGTGTGTGATGACATTTGGCATGACCACGTGGAGACCGTCTTTGTACACCCCTAAGTGTTTCTTGTCGAGTCTTGGATTTGGCTTCTCGAGGATCACTACGTCCATGTGCTGCTGGTCTACAAAGTACTTGGTGGCCGACACGAGCGCGTCCATGAAATTCTCGATGTGCTTCTGTGTGTACATGCGCTCAGGGGTGTTCTGTCGCATGTCCAGGTCAACGATGACGGGCGAGGTGTCTGTATGGGTCTCTACGATGGACAGGGGTCGACCCTCATCCCTGAGCGCGTGCACGTATGCCTCGCGGAACGCCTGTGCCTGAGGTCCGCAGTCAGGGATCTCAAACGATCCGAACATGGGGTCCCCCATGGCACCGTGAGTTGCCTCGGTGGGGGCAGGGAAGTTATTGACATGTGCCGCCGCCAGAAGAACATCGAGGGATGACATATCGGGTGTTTAATAAACATTGTATGATTCTTCTTTAAGCTTTTCCCTCACTATTTTTGCCAGATCTTTGATTGCCATATTTCTGTTTCTTTGGTATTCGCACTGTTTTGCCGTGTCCCTTGCTCCATACGTTGGTCCCTCCGGGTTAAACTGCATAATTTCCCTGAATTCTGTGAGTAGCCTTGCTAGGATGACCCCTTCGTTTTCTTCTTTGCTGACTCCGATGAGTACATCCTTGAATTTTTCTTCTATCTGTCTGTACCGCCTCTTTGATAGCATGGACTGCCCCTTTTTCATGGGGGCATCAGAAGCAGAAGTAGTAGCAGAGTCATTAGCAGAGGTAAATGTAATCCCGTATTGTATTCAGCCTTAGTGCCCATACTACCTGAGTGATTTGTCTTGGTAATGCTTGTGAGATTGTAGTAGTAATGCCGTGTATTATCGTTTTCACTTTATACATAATCGATTGGATTGTTTCTACCTTAGATTCCCCTCAAAAAAGAGATCGAGTGCGCATGTGCTTCGCAGAGCGCAACTCCCCTGCACTTTGCTTCACCTCCCAAGCGTTTTAATGAAAATCCCAAGCGTTACATCGAGAAGCCCAGTGCATGGTGTATGTAAGTCAATTAACGTTTTAATGTTTTAACATCACAATGTTATGATGTTAAATTGAAAAAAGAATAATGATTCTGAAATGAAACTCGACATCTTCTTCTCTACTTTCGTCAGGTACTCTCACTCCCAAAACGACAGGTACCACAAGATACCCTATTAAATCTGTGGTAACGTTGGTATCGTTGGTGACATGGTTTATGAAGTGAGGAAGATAATTCAGATGATGAATCAACAAGCGAAGAGAGTAGACGTCATGCGTCAAAGAAGACCCTGTGTAGGAATGTACCGTTGTTACCGTTGTTACCGTTGTTACAATTTAGTTGGTTACACTGTTTATTAAGAAGATAAGAATTCAGATGATGAATCGTCTTGAAAAAAGAAGGATATCATGAATTAATAATTAATATTACCATGTTACCAATGATACCAATAAAAAGTAAGTATATTAAATTGTCACTTTTCAATTTACAATATGAAAAATGAAAAATGCAATTTTCTCATAAACCTATGAAATCTGTGGTAACGTTGGTATCGTTGGTGACATGGTTTATGAAGTGAGGAAGATAATTCAGATGATGAATCAACAAGCGAAGAGAGTAGACGTCATGCGTCAAAGAAGACCCTGAGTAGGAATGTACCGTTGTTACCGTTGTTACCGTTGTTACAATTTAGTTGGTTACACTGTTTATTAAGAAGATGAGAATTCAGATGATGAATCGTCTTGAAAAAAGAAGGATATCATGAATTAATAATTAATATTACCATGTTACCAATGATACCAATAAAAAGTAAGTATATTAAATTGTCACTTTTCAATTTACAATATGAAAAATGAAAAATGCAATTTTCTCATAAACCTATGAAATCTGTGGTAACGTTGGTATCGTTGGTGACATGGTTTATGAAGTGAGGAAGATAATTCAGATGATGAATCAACAAGCGAAGAGAGTAGACGTCATGCGTCAAAGAAGACCCTGTGTAGGAATGTACCGTTGTTACCGTTGTTACCGTTGTTACAATTTAGTTGGTTACACTGTTTATTAAGAAGATGAGAATTCAGATGATGAATCGTCTTGAAAAAAGAAGGATATCATGAATTAATAATTAATATTACCATGTAACCAATGATACCAATAAAAAGTAAGTATATTAAATTGTCACTTTTCAATTTACAATATGAAAAATGAAAAATGCAATTTTCTCATAAACCTATGAAATCTGTGGTAACGTTGGTATCGTTGGTGACATGGTTTATGAAGTGAGGAAGATAATTCAGATGATGAATCAACAAGCGAAGAGAGTAGACGTCATGCGTCAAAGAAGACCCTGAGTAGGAATGTACCGTTGTTACCGTTGTTACCGTTGTTACAATTTAGTTGGTTACACTGTTTATTAAGAAGATGAGAATTCAGATGATGAATCGTCTTGAAAAAAGAAGGATATCATGAATTAATAATTAATATTACCATGTTACCAATGATACCAATAAAAAGTAAGTATATTAAATTGTCACTTTTCAATTTACAATATGAAAAATGAAAAATGCAATTTTCTCATAAACCTATGAAATCTGTGGTAACGTTGGTATCGTTGGTGACATGGTTTATGAAGTGAGGAAGATAATTCAGATGATGAATCAACAAGCGAAGAGAGTAGACGTCATGCGTCAAAGAAGACCCTGAGTAGGAATGTACCGTTGTTACCGTTGTTACAATTTAGTTGGTTACACTGTTTATTAAGAAGATGCGAATTCAGATGATGAATCGTCTTGAAAAAAGAAGGATATCATGAATTAATAATTAATATTACCATGTTACCAATGATACCAATAAAAAGTAAGTATATTAAATTGTCACTTTTCAATTTACAATATGAAAAATGAAAAATGCAATTTTCTCATAAACCTATGAAATCTGTGGTAACGTTGGTATCGTTGGTGACATGGTTTATGAAGTGAGGAAGATAATTCAGATGATGAATCAACAAGCGAAGAGAGTAGACGTCATGCGTCAAAGAAGACCCTGAGTAGGAATGTACCGTTGTTACCGTTGTTACCGTTGTTACAATTTAGTTGGTTACACTGTTTATTAAGAAGATGAGAATTCAGATGATGAATCGTCTTGAAAAAAGAAGGATATCATGAATTAATAATTAATATTACCATGTTACCAATGATACCAATAAAAAGTAAGTATATTAAATTGTCACTTTTCAATTTACAATATGAAAAATGAAAAATGCAATTTTCTCATAAACCTATGAAATCTGTGGTAACGTTGGTATCGTTGGTGACATGGTTTATGAAGTGAGGAAGATAATTCAGATGATGAATCAACAAGCGAAGAGAGTAGACGTCATGCGTCAAAGAAGACCCTGAGTAGGAATGTACCGTTGTTACCGTTGTTACCGTTGTTACAATTTAGTTGGTTACACTGTTTATTAAGAAGATGAGAATTCAGATGATGAATCGTCTTGAAAAAAGAAGGATATCATGAATTAATAATTAATATTACCATGTTACCAATGATACCAATAAAAAGTAAGTATATTAAATTGTCACTTTTCAATTTACAATATGAAAAATGAAAAATGCAATTTTCTCATAAACCTATGAAATATGTGGTAACGTTGGTATCGTTGGTGACATGGTTTATGAAGTGAGGAAGATAATTCAGATGATGAATCAACAAGCGAAGAGAGTAGACGTCATGCGTCAAAGAAGACCCTGAGTAGGAATGTACCGTTGTTACCGTTGTTACCGTTGTTACAATTTAGTTGGTTACACTGTTTATTAAGAAGATGAGAATTCAGATGATGAATCGTCTTGAAAAAAGAAGGATATCATGAATTAATAATTAATATTACCATGTTACCAATGATACCAATAAAAAGTAAGTATATTAAATTGTCACTTTTCAATTTACAATATGAAAAATGAAAAATGCAATTTTCTCATAAACCTATGAAATCTGTGGTAACGTTGGTATCGTTGGTGACATGGTTTATGAAGTGAGGAAGATAATTCAGATGATGAATCAACAAGCGAAGAGAGTAGACGTCATGCGTCAAAGAAGACCCTGAGTAGGAATGTACCGTTGTTACCGTTGTTACCGTTGTAACAATTAGTTGGATACCCCTCCTATCACTCTTGTTCACGTGCGTGCTTTTGTGATCTTGCGATCTCCCCCGCACACCTCGCTTCTCATATCGCACACATTGAAGCGCATGATGATGGAACATCCCCCCAACCCTGCACACCCAAGCTTCTCGGATCTGAAAAGAAGGGTCTAAATACCGTTTTCGGGTACGTGTGTCTTCACTTCGAATGTGGATACACAAGAGGATGGATGAGACCAAGTTTTTTTCTACTCGTCTTCAATCACATGTAAATCTTGTGGCATACGGGCCTTGTCCCGTAAACTTGGCAGTGTGGAAACACGCACGACACCCACGAAAGTCACAACAAAGCCGGCGACATTCCAATTATTTGTCATTATTTGTCTGCCGTCGATGATGTCGACGGGATGCGATGGCGTTGGAATGGCCTCACCGCGGTACATGATGTCACTGACCATGTCTGTCAGCTTTTCCTTGGCAGCTTCAAATGCCTCCTCCATCGTGCCTCCGGCGCCAATCGCACATCGCACATCAGGCACGGTAACCTCATGGCAAGAATATCCATCTTCGGGACGGTAACATGTGTTGTAAACCCCCCAGAATTCATAAGAATCTAGGTATCGTGAAGGTATCCTCCACCAAGGGTGCATATGCGCTTATCTCGTTAGCCGTTATTTCAATCTTTCGAACAGCTTGCCGTGCCTTTCTCTTACGAAACCTTCTTATCCAACAGCGCAAGCAATGTTCAACTTTGTTGTGCCAGAAAATGGTGAACGAGATGTCAAAGGCCTTATCTCGTTGTGTGATTGTATGCGCAAACAATGTATTGGGGTCAAGAGCGGTGACACATGGGTTCAATTGTTTCATGTAAACACGCTCCCCCATCCAATCACGGATGACGATGGATGTGCCTAAATCCCATAACAGTCGGACATCCTCGGCAATCACGGTGCCTGTCCCCGAAAGCACCATGCACGTGTCCTTCGGGGGCCACCAATCCTGAGAATAAAATCGGAACATGATCGGGTTGAGCATCTTAAGTTTAGTAGTTCTCAAATAAAGTGGGACACCCCTTATAATCATCCAGACTGCAGATCGTTCGAAGAACTCTGCCGCCGGGCTGAGGTCACCTAGGCAGCTGCTGCTGTGTCTCCTACAACGTTAACATCCTGCAATTTGTTGATTCAAAATCGTATTGGTGTTCCACTGCCCCGTGGGTTGCTACACCATTTGGTTACACAGAAGTTAGTTACATATTCAAAGTAGCCTGAAAAGTCAAAGTGCTGGCTCACATCGTGCGCATCAATAATCATTTTCAAAGAGTTCATGCCTCAGAATCAAATATTTCTGCTACATCTGGAATTATTGGGCACATGCAGCTATATTTTCGCTTGAGCAAACTGAACACATTTCTGAAAAGTTTGAGGAGAGTGGATAAATACTTGCTCTACGGTGGCAAGACCCAGCTGCTGTCAAGATTCACAATGGCCCTGTACTCGGGGCCAGCCGCCTCTGGATCCATCAGAAGCGAGCAGACATCTGCGTGACCTGCCTTGGAAGCCTCACACAAGGCCCAGCTGTCGCTAGCGTTCGCCCGGGCCCTGAACTCAATTCCAGCCACCGATGGATCCATCAGCAGCTTGCAGACATCTGCGTGACCTGCCTTGGCAGCCGCCCGCAAGGCCCAGCTGTCGCTAGAATTCGCCAGGGCCCTGAACTCAAGTCCAGCCACCGCTGGATCCATCAGCAGCTTGCAGACATCTGCTTGACCTGCCTTGGCAGCCAACCGCAAGGCCATGCTGTCGCTAGCGTTCGCCCTGGCCCTGTACTTGGACCCAGTCACCCCTGGATCCATCAGCAGCTTGCAGACATCTGCGTGACCTTCCTTTGCAGCCGCCCACAATGCCCAACTGTCGATAGAGTTCGCCCTGGCCCTGAAATCAATTCCCGCCACCTCTGGATCCATGAGCAGCTTGCAGACATCTGCGTGACCGGCCTTCGCAGCCACCACCAATGCCTTGCTCATTCTAGAGTTTGCCCGGGCCCTGAACTCAAGTCCAGCCACCTCTGGATCCATCAGCAGCTTGCAGACATCTGCGTGGCCTGCCTTGGCCGCCGCCTCCAAGGCCCTGTTTTTGACAGAGTTCGCCCGGGCCCTGAACTCAAGTCCAGCCACCGCTGGATCCATCAGCAACTTGCAGACATCTGCGTGACCTGCCATGGCAGCCACATAGAGAAGCTTGTTTTCATTTTGGTTCGCCCTCAATTGTAGGGCCCCCTTAACCTGTACAAGAGGATTGGACACCAAGCATACTGCTAGAAGGTCGGCGCGCCCCCCTTTCGCCATCATCTCTCCAACTCGCTGTGGTGGTTGGATCAGTCCGGTGAGGGGCCATCCAGAAAATCTGTTGTGCATAGTTTTACACACTAATACAATCTTGGGGTTGGAAGATAATATGGCAATACAATCAAGAATGTCATGGGGACACGTAAGGAGTGGAAACGATGATCGCGTGTGCGACTGCATGTTCGATGTAAATGTGTGTACAAGCGCACAGGATGGTATAAATAAACAATGAGTTGGGATAAACCCTATAAACCCTTGGTTGCACTTGCCTGGCGGTATCTGCAAGCGGTAAGATGTAAGCGGCACTTGCCTGGAGGTATCTGCAAGCGGTAAGCTGTAAGCGGCACTTGCCTGGAATGAAAGCGACAAGCGGCACTTTCCTGGCGGAATCTGCAAGCGGTAAGCTGTAAGAGGCACTTGCCTGGCGGTATCTGCAAGCGGTAAGCTGTAAGAGGCACTTGCCTGGCGGTATCTGCAAGCGGTACAGAATGGGTTTTCCTGCCTCCCGGCGATTTTTTTGAATTTTCAAAGCAGAAGTTAGAGCCGTACGAACGACTCACTCGCCAACCAGAGATTTAGCTGTGTGCCGTACACGAGGCGGTTACATTTTAGTATTCCGTCGACTGTAGCCATGGTCATGTTCTCTACAGTGGCCATCATCAGGAGTTTCTTGTGTACATAAGGGGGAATCGTGTGTTTACTGTACTCAGGGACAAAATATTAGACGGAATGCGTTGGCGTCTCCCGAAGTTTGATGATGATGATGAAGAAGAGTCAGATCATCATCAATTTTGCCGCCATGAACATGAGCAACCGACTCTCCCTCTTCACCATCCAGCAGCAACCGACTCTCCCTCTTCATCATCCAGAAACAAGGCACTTCTGTTGTATGTGGATTACAATTATGTTCCTAGGGATCACATTCAGAGGACTTTGTGGGTGCACATGCGTGAAGCAGGAACCATGTTGGGCAAGAATGTGGATGGTTTGGATATACCAGGTCACCACAGCACGTGGGTTCGCTTTTTGCACCCACTCGACTTTCATGTCGTTGTGCTTCCGGGGCACTTGAAGAAGGTGGAGCTGATGGATCTGTTGGATGATCACGTGGCAAACTCACATGATGACTCGGTGCTCGTGATCGTCTTGTGTGGTCATGGATCCTCCGGTCAGCTCGTTCTGACCAACGGTGCGAAGGTGTCACTGGAGGATGTGTCACATGCGACAATGCATCACAGAGGAACAGTTTTGCCTTTCATGTTATTTTGCGGTGCGAGGCCTTCCGATGGCCTCAACCCACTGAGAGGGATCAATAACAACAACCAACTTCGACGGTGCATGTTCATCTTTGCAACCGATGACGCTGTCTTGGACTCGCAAACACTGAATGCATTTGTGAAAGCGATCGGCAGCATCATGGATACCAGGTACATTCAATGTTGTTACTCTGGGATTGAGGACGCCATTCGCGGCCACATGCGTGTGTTCAACGGATCCTCCTTGCATCTTGTGGGGGCAAACAACGAGATGCGAGGTTATTTGTTTCAACCTGCATTCGTCATGCATAGAGAATGCATTCGTCATGCATAGAGAATAGGTGAGCTTGGCTTGTGTGCCCCCTTCTTCTGCATGTGAGACACCGGGATATACAGACGAGTGGCTGACTCGACTACATGATCCGCATTGATGAGGCTGCGCAAGCCACCGTGGCGTCGTGTGGACGAGGAGTACGATTTTGAGTGGCCCGATTTGAAAAGATAATAATAATTTAATAATAAACCATTTCATTATATTCCCTAAAGAGCCTGTGTTGACATACATTATAACTCGGGTTTGTATTGACGTATCGCCATATTTTCTGAATGGTTCTTGCTGCTCTACATCTACGTATGATATCGCAAATGTCTTGGGTAGATAACAACATATTGGGGTTTGAGCTCAACTCATAACAATTCCATGGGTTATCGAGGTTTGCTACGATAACATCCCACGTGATATTGGGGTTTGCGCTCAATCCACGCCAATCCCATGGTTTGTCGGGGTTGGCTTTGATAATATCACATGGGATATGTAGGGTTTTGCTGATCCAGTACCAATTCCATGGGTTGTCGGGGTAGGCTTGGATAATATCCCATGTGATGTTGGGGTTTCTGCTGACCCAGTACCAAATCCATGATTTGTTGGGGTTGGCTTGTATAATATCCCAAGTGATATTGGGGTTTGCGCTGATCCAGGTCCAATTCCATGGTTTGTCGGGGTTGGATTGCACAATATCCCATGTGATATTGGGGTTTTCGCTGATCCAGTACCAATCCCATGGTTTATCAGGGTTGGCTTGTACAACATCCCAAGAGATGTTGGGGTTTGCGCTGATCCAGTTCCAATTCCATTGTTTATCTGGTTTGGATTGTATAATATTCCATGTAATATTGGGGTTTTTGCTAATAAAAAACCAATCCCATGGTTTATCAGGGTTGTCTTGTATAATCTCCCATGTGATGCTGGGGTTTGCGCTCAATCCACACCAGTTCCATGGTTTGTCGGGGTTGGCTTTGACAATAAACCATTTGATGCAAGGGTTTTTGCTGATATAATACCAATCCCATGGTTTATCTGGGTTGGTTTGTAATGGGCGTTCCTGCTTCCGAACGGATTTCCAATCTTACAATCACTTTTTGGGGGTCTTTTGATGCTTTTCAAATGCAATCTTATGATAAAAAACGTAAGATTGTAGTCAATTTTGACAAAATATGCTTGAAATGAGCTTGAAAGACGGAGAAACGTACAGATTGCGAATGTTACAACGTTGAAATGCCATATTTTGTAACAAAAGGTGTTAACATCAATTCGTGTCTTACAATTATAATTGTAAGAAATAAAGGGAAAGCGGACGGTTATAAGGCGGCAGGCAGAATTCAGCTTTTACATCTTACAATAAAAATCGTAAGTATAATTCATTTAATTTTTCTAATTTAGTAAAAAACGGCTATGTGTCAAACATCTTACTCCTCCTCCTCCCCCCCCCTCCTCGTCCTCCTCTTCCTCCTCCTTCTCCTCCTCCATGTCCCCATCCCCATCTTCCTCCTCCTCCATCTCCTCCTCCTCAGCAATGTCTGCATTGTCTCCATCCGATTGCACAGCCTCTGCCCTGGTGTCCTTCTCAATGGATTGACAAGCTAGGAGCATGCTTGTGTGGTACTTTCTCTGGATCTTCATACCCTTGGTGGGTTCGCAGCTAAATTGAAATGCGTCAATGGGAATATCGCCCGTCCATGTTGCTTTTCTCCTAACCCCCACGGTAATAGGCACAAGCTTGTGGTCCATCCAATCTTCTGGCCAAGTTGGGTATTGTGTTTCAGTGTACACCAACTTCTGAGCCCCAGAGTACAAGGGCTTTAAATACACACATTCCACTTCTCCATTCACTGGTAGTGATTTGACCTCCACCACGTCCCATCCTCTCAATCCGCTAGAGTCATCCATTTGTACCTTGACCACAGCGACATGACCAACAACCAAATCAGTAGTGGGCTCGTAGGCTATTCTTCTATCCGCCTTCGTCCCTTGTGAAGAATATAAGTACAACACATCCTCCTCCTCTGGCCTTTCCATATTAGTCTCCAAAGTGTGTGCAACCTTCATAGTCTTGGCAATCTCGTTACTTGCAGGTAAAAGGTCTGACACATCCATGGACAAGTCATCCAATGCTGCTATCAAGCGCTTGGCCATTGATTTCTCAGACTGTGTCAGAACACGACTTGTTGCTGACAACTCCGATGGGAAGTCGACAAAATGTTGGTCTTTCGGGTACTCCCCAGTCACAGCATCATCTGGTTGAGTGCTCCAATAACTCTTCTCAACTTTGAAGAAATCAGTCCACCACTTATTGCTGGCTTCCCAAGTTTCACGAAGCATCTCGGCAATATGTTTGAAGGACTGGGCATGGGATGGGCCATCGGCTGCTGGTTCATCCATCGGCTGCTGGTCATCGGCTGCTGGTTCTAGAACCAGAAGGTCCTCCGCTGCGTGTCGTACACGGACATCAGCTACGGGTCCTGCACGGTCGTCACCGGCGGTTTGTACAGGACCATCGGCCATGTGGCCTGCAAGGACGTCACCTCCGGGCTTCTCGTTATGAATAGTCTTCCAGACAGCCGCCCAGTTTGCCTCGATATTCTCGAGCTCTTCAATCTTGATCTTGGGGGCTTCCTTAAATACTGTTATGGTGTCCACCAGTGGGAAGCCTTGGAGGACGTAAATAGGTTCAGCGTCATTGTCCCACTGTCCTCTCCAAGATCCTGACTCGTCATACTCCTTGTAATAGACCCCTGCAATTGTTGGTGTGCAAACATGTATTGTATATTAGTGAATCATTTAGGACACCCATATTCCTCCCGACTATGCTCGGGAGCATCCCTTGGATAATACATCCTAGGTCCTAGGTACAACTTCCTTTGTATCATTTAGTTTCTATTGAAGACTGTACATGTAAATCAATGAGGACATGGCACACCCATATTCCTCCCGAGCATAATCGGGAGCATTGTGCAGACAGTACATACACGCACGGTAGCATTTAATTTGTAAATATCAGTATATCAAGTATTCTTACCGACTCTCCCGTTGGGACCTTTCGTTATCTTGAATGCGTGTAAACGGCGATTAACTCCTTTGATGGTGCTAGTGCCATGTCCGAACAACTTGTAAACGTTGTCTAGGAGGACAGCGGAGAAGTCCCCTATAGAGGTCACGACGTCTTGCCTTGTGTAAGGGCCCATTCTCTTGAATAAGTTACCAACAATGCCCATCAGATGGTCCAGGGTGTACACTTCCATGTTCTTTAACCCTTGCGAGATCACAGAGTACTTTTGGTCAACATTGCTATGTGTGTGTCCGGGAGGGAGGAAATGGACGTACACCTCCTCAAACCAGTTCATCTCAACCAGCAAGGACAAGTATGCGAACATGAAAGCGTTCTTGTTGTCCTTTGCCGCGTTGTCCATTTGCAAGAAGCAATACGGTGGAAGCTGCCCCTCTTCTTCAAGGACCCGGTTGAAGAAATGTTGGAAGCATGATATAGTCAGATTGATGGACTGCGAGTAAAATGGCAAAGCCCAATAACCAATGAAGCCTCTTCCCTGGGAGAATAATCCTGAGTTAACATAGAAGGAAACATGAAGTCAGAATATTAGCATTATTTTGTTAAGTAATCATTTCAAGTTTTAAATACTGTGTATGCTCCCGATTATGATCGGGAGGACATGTCCTACGTGCGCTGTATTTGTACTCACACATGATGCGTGTCTTTAGAAGATCACCTCCTGCAGTCTTCTTTGTATGTGAGAAGTGGCGTGACTGAGGAAGATTAGTCTTCTTGTTGTCCATTGCATCAGCGGATACGTGCAAGAAGAGCTTCGGATACTGTTCAGACAGTTTTTCACTGATGTCATACCTACGCCTTGACTGGTTTTAGGATTGCTTTCCCCCTACTTTTCTTCTCCACGGGAATATTTGTCTGGCTTACTCCTTATGACTTGTGTTGTGGAATCCCAGGAATTCTGGGTACCAGAATACCAGGGATTGGGGGGAATGTTATGATACAGCCTATAGCTGTATCAGTAACGGTGCGGGGCATAGGTCCGACACCCACTCTAGCAGCTGGTGACCAGGCATCTGCCTGGCAGCTAGCAGTGTAGTAGGTGACTTCAAGCGAATAGGGTCGTTGGGTTTGACAATGCTCCCGATTATGATCAAGAGGACTGTGGGTATTCTGAGTTTGGTTTTTCTCAATCATTCGTTCGTTGGGTTTGACAATGCTCCCGATTATGATAGGGAGGACTATGGGTATGCCGAGTACAAAAAAAAAAAAAAAAAAAATGCTGAGTACATGTTTTCTGAATCATTTGCTCGTTAGGTTTGTGAGTGCTCTCGATTATGATCGGGAGGACTGTGTGTATTCCGAATTTGGTTTTCTCAATCATTCGCTCGTTGGGTTTGACAATGCTCCCGATTATGATCGGGAGGACTCTGTGTATTCCGAATTTGGTTTTCTCAATCATTCGCTCGTTGGGTTTGTCAATGCTCCCGATTATGATCAGGAGGACTGTGGGTATTCTGAGTTTGGTTTTTCTCAATCATTCGTTCGTTGGGTTTGACAATGCTCCCGATTATGATTGGGAGGACTATGGGTATGCCGAGTACAAAAAAAAAAAAAATTGCCGAGTACATGTTTTCTGAATCATTCGCTCGTTGGGTTTGTCAGTGCTCCCGATTATGATCGGGAGGACTGTGTGTATTCCGAATTTGGTTTTCTCAATCATTCGCTCGTTGGGTTTGACAATGCTCCCGTTTATGATCGGGAGGACTCTGTGTATTCCAAATTTGGTTTTCTTAATCATTCGCTCGTTGGGTTTGTCACTGCTCCTGATTATGATCGGGAGGAATGTGTGTATTCCGAATTTGGTTTTCTCAATCATTCGCTCGTTGGGTTTGTCAGTGCTCCCGATTATGATCGGGAGGACTGTGTGTATTCCGAATTTGGTTTTCTCAATCATTCGCTCGTTGGGTTTGACAATGCTCCCGATTATGATCGGGAGGACTCTGTGTATTCCAAATTTGGTTTTCTTAATCATTCGCTCGTTGGGTTTGTCACTGCTCCCGATTATGATCGGGAGGAATGTGTGTATTCCGAATTTGGTTTTCTCAATCATTCGCTCGTTGGGTTTGACAATGCTCCCGATTATGATCGGGAGGACCGTGGGTATTCTGAGTTTGGTTTTTCTCAATCATTCGTTCGTTGGGTTTGACAATGCTCCCGATTATGATCGGGAGGACTATGGGTATTCTGAGTTTGGTTTTTCTCTATATCTGAATCTGATTTTGAATCTGAATCTGAATCTCAATCATTTGCTTTACCAACCTATTTGTCTTTCGCAGGGTCTACAATGACAGTACCGTGGAAGTAAATCTCCAATCGGACGGGAAGGATTTGGGATGCAGCGTCATGGACGAATGGACCAAGGAGCGCCAAGTGCCAATGAACATCGAAGTCGTTGTTGGTGGACCAGACTTCTATGTTACGGCTACGCACGCTCACTGGTTGAGGTTTCGCGGCGAATGCAGGCATATGTGCGGAGCAGATGCATCCTGGTCGACACTCACCCTTGCGGAAGTCAAGACAGCCCAGTTGCTTGAAGTCACTAGCATTCGGAGGCCCATGTTAGGAGCCCTATCATGGATACCAGTTCACATTCAGGCTCTTGGGTTGGTAGTTGACAATGAGCAGCAAGCCTGTCAGGGTCGGCGAGGGCGAATTTATCGCGGACAAAGAGCTTGAGGAAACTAGAGCGTGGGTTGAGACATGCGAAGGAAAGCTCATGAGCGATTTCGAGGAGTTTGGTCCTAGCGACAGGAGGACGTCACCTCGATGTACACCAAAAGGGCCTTCACCTGACGCCGGTAAGAGAGCAATCGAACAGACTGTACTGCTGCACTGTGGCTCAGGTTAAATTTTCAAATCTGACAGGTACATTTCGAATGTTACGTACGCGGTGGGATGTACACCGTTCGAAACAACCATTGTGTGCTGACGGCACTTGCCGCTTTCAATTTCGATAGGATATTGCGTAACTTCTGCACTCTTTACATTTCCTACAGCCTCCGCGAAGAAGTCAGGAAAGGCGCGACGAGGTCAGCTTCCTACAATCAACGAAGAGGACAGATCGCCGACAACTTTGTAAGGTCATCGTATTCAAATTGGTATCTCCTTATAGCCCAGCTCCTGACATGGGCCTCCGAATGCTAGTGACTTCAAGCAACTGGGCTGTCTTGACTTCCGCAAGGGTGAGTGTCGACCAGAATGCTCCGCATATATGCCTGCATTCGCCGTGAAACCTCAACCAATGAGCGTGCGTAGCCGTAACATAGAAGTCTGGTCGACCAACAACGACTTCGATGTTCATTGGCACTTGGCGCTCCTTGGTCCATTCGTCCATGACGCCGCATCCCAAATCCTTCCCGTCCGATTGGAGTTTAACTTCCACTGTACTGTCATTGTAGACCCTGCGGAAGACAAATAGGTTGGTAAAGCAAATGATTGAGATTCAGATTCAGATTCAAAATCAGATTCAGATATAGAGAAAAACCAAACTCAGAGTACCCATAGTCCTCCCGATCATAATCGGGAGCATTGTCAAACCCAACAAGCAAATGATTGAGAAAACCAAATTCGGAATACACACAGTCCTCCCGATCATAATCGGGAGCATTGACAAACCCAACGAGCGAAAGATTGAGAAAACAAAACTCGGAATACACACAGTCCTCCCGATCATAATCGGGAGGACTGGCAAACCCATCGGGCGAATGATTCAGAAAACATATGCTCGGCATACCCATAGTCCTCCCGATCAGTATCGGGAGCATTGTCAAACCCAACGAGCGAATGATTGAGAAAACCTAATTCGGAATACACACCGTCCTCCCGATCATAATCGGAAGCACTGACAAAACCAACGAGCGAATGATTCAGAAAACATGTACTCGCCTTTTTTTTTTTTTTTTTTTTTTTGTACTCGGCATACCAATAGTCCTCCCGATCATAATCGGGAGCATTGTCAAACCCAACGAGCGAATGATTGAGAAAAACCAAACTCAGAATACCCATAGTCCTCCCGATCATAATCGGGAGCATTGTCGAACACGAGCAAATGATTGAGAAAACCAAATTCGAATACACACAGTCCTCCCGATCATAATCGGGAGCACTGACAAACCCAACGAGCGAATGATTCAGAAAACTTGTACTCGGCATTTTTTTTTTTTTTTTTTACTCGGCATACCCATAGTCCTCCCGATCATAATCGGGAGCATTGTCAGACCCAACGAACGAATGATTGAGAATAAGCAAACTCAGAATACACACAGTCCTCCCGATCATAATCGGGAGCATTGTCAAACCAAACGAGCGAATGATTCAGAAAACATGTAAACGGCAATTTTTTTTTTTTTTTTTTTTTTGTACTCGGCATACCCATAGTCCTCCCGATCATAATCGGGAGCATTGTCAAACCCAACGAGCGAATGATTGAGAAAACCAAATTCGGAATACACACCGTCCTCCCGATCAGAATCGGGAGCACTGACAAACCTAACGAGCGAATGATTCAGAAAACATGTACTAGGCATTTTTTTTTTTTTTTTTTTTTTGATTCGGCATATCCATAGTCCTCCCTATCATAATCGGGATCATTGTCAAACCCAACGAACGAATGATTGACAAAAATCAAACTCAGAATACCCACAGTCCTCTTGATCATAATCGGGAGCATTGTCAAACCCAACGAGCGAATGATTGAGAAAAACAAAACTCAGAATACCCACAGTCCTCCCGATCATAATCGGGAGCATTGTCAAACCCAACGCGCGAATGATTGAGAAAACCAAACTCGGAATACACACAGTCCTCTTGATCATAAAAAAATCAATCCTAAAACCTGTCAAAGAACACTTGATCCACCGAATGCCTAGACGGAACAGGCAAAAGGGCTAAATTCTTCTGGGCTGTGACATTTCATCAGTCATGCTATGCAAGTCAAGCAGGCCTCAACTACACATCTTTGCTTTACCTATTGCAGTACTGGGCCACTAAAACAAACCTAGTAAATAGGTAGGTGGCCGAGGTGGGCAAGAACACAGTAAAATAGAAGAACTGCAGGTGTACATGATCCATATGTCAGTGTCATGTAAAGTACCAATCACAACATAAACACCCAACCACACTCCCGGCAAAGATTAACCAATAAACAAGGCAACCTGTTGGCAAGCAGTAACTTGGTCAACACAGGCACAAGGCAGCTAAGTCTGGGCTACAATTGCAGTCTACCACTACAATGCAATTCATAACCAAACCAGACGCTATGGAAATCTTGGAACGGTAGCTAAGGATGCATGCCATATGGGTATGCAGTACTGTCCGCCATTACTCTGACGCAGGTGCAAGCGGGTAACCATCATGCAGGTAGGCAGGCCTCAGGAAGGTGCAGGCGGGTGCAGAGCTGTTCGCCAGTACTCCGGCGCAGGTGCTGGCCCGGCGCGTGTCCTGGTCTGGTCTGGCAGGTGCAGGCGGGTAACCGCCATGCAGGTAGGCAGACCTATCCAGTGCTCCGAGCGCCAGTGCTCCTGGCTATCTGCCCAGCATCCACCAGAGAAGGTGCTAGGCAGGACAGTGACAGTGAAATGCATTGCGCAAAGGGTGCGAGAATTAGAAGCAACTCGGGGGTTATTCACAACCACCCGGTGCTAATGCAGATGCGCAGCAAGGCGATGCAGAAAGCGAAAGGCAAAGCAGCAGATCATGAGAACAGAGCTGAAGTGAATTCCCATAGCAGTGAAATGCATTGCGCAAAAGGTGCGAGAATTAGGTGCAACTCGGGACCATGCAGGGCCACCCGGTGCTAATGCGGATGCGCAGCAAAGCAATGCAGGATGCGAAAGGCAATTTGCGCAAGGCATGAAAGGAGGTGAAAGCGCAAGGCATGAAAAGAGGTGAAAGCGCAAGGCATGAAGCAAAGCCTTACCGACTTATCAAAACAGTCTTTCATGCATGCGCAGCAAACTTTAAGGGGGGCCCGGCAAGGGGGGTCAATCAATGCACATCAAGGGGTCATGCAAAGGGGTCAAGCTGCCAGGTCATGCAAAGGGGTCAAGCTGCCAGAGAAGGTGCTGGGCATGGCAATCAATGCACAGCAAGGAGTCATGCAAAGGGGTCAAGCTGCCAATCCATTGAGAAGGACACCAAGGCAGAGGCTGTGCAATCGGATGGAGACAATGTAGACATTGCTAAGGAGGAGGAGATGGAGGAGGAGGAAGATGGGGATGGGGGCATGGAGGAGGAGATTCTAGTGCAGCGATTGTACAGGCGCTGTTGTTACCCAACAAGTTAGCATTGGCCCTCTTTCTACAACGTGATAGCCTGTCATAAGTACTAAGTTGTACTTTCGAACTGTTGAGTTGTGAGTTGTGAGATAAATAATTATGAGCAATGCGTTCAAGACTTTGTAAACAGCTTTCACCTTCCTCTTGACTGTCCTCTACAATTGATTTTGTATTGGAATACTTCGAAGGAACTTTCTCTCTCTCCAAACGAGCAAATCAATGTTACAATTGAAATTGAAGGGAATAGTCTCTTTCTCCGGAATGCAACAAAACAATCTTACATAATAAATTGTAAGATATTTTCGTAAAATACACCAAAAAAGCAAAATCAATCAATTTGCGAAAACGATCTTACAAAATAAATTGTAAGATATTTTCGTAAAATACACCAAAAAAGCAAAACCAATTAATTTGCGAAAACGATCTTACAATATTTATCGTAAGATTTCAGTAAAATAAAAAATCCGTTCGGAAGCAGGAACGCCCATTTTGTATCATATCCCATGTAATATGTGGGTTTGCGCTCAATTCACGCCAGTCCCATTGTTTATCAGGGTTGGCTTTAATAATATCCCATATGAAATTTGGGTTTGCGCTCAATCCACGCCAGTCCCATGGTTTATCTGGGTTGGCTTGTATAATATCCCATGTTATGCAGGGGTTTCTGCTGACCCAGTACCAATTCCATGGTTTGTCTGGATAGCATTCGATAACTTCCCGCGTCAAACATGGATTATAACTCAATAAACACCAATCCCACTTGTGTTCCATACATTTGACCCGTCTCGAGATGTGGCTATTTATTTCCGCTGTAATCATAGTTTATATGGATTATCTCGTATAATATCCCACGTGATGTTGGGGTTTGCGCTTATGTAAAACCAAGCTATTTGTTTCGGTATTCGAAACCCATGTTGTCTGCCACGATGCGCACGACGTTGGGTCCGTGAAAAACGCTACACATGACATCATCCATGGCAGCTTGGTGCGGGCTCCTTGACACCGTGAGCTTGCCGGGATGCTCAAACTCTTCATAAGATATCATAACGTTTTCGAACCCTGTGGAGTGCGACGTAGGTGGAGTGCGACGTAGGTTCAAGATTGTTGTGAACTGCACAACCCCCACACCGTACATAAAACCAAGGAACCCCCAACACAACATACATTAAGGTTGCTGTTGAAGACAACTGCAGGCAAAAAGAGGTCACGAAACTCACATCCCATGACTGATTTGAACTGTAAAATAAACACTCCAGTGTGACCGTACACAACACGTTTCACGACGAGTGTAAAGATTGATCGATTCCCTGTACTTTAACAGCCTCAGAGACCCCCCTATTCTCCTCTTTTTGGAAAACCGCTAGTCATCGGTGGTGGCTCAGCAACCACCACCGCGAACGAGAAAATGTCTTCGTCTTCGTCGGTGTCTTCTTCATCTTTCCACGTTGAGATGTTACCGTTCCCGTTGATCCGTTCCATCGCGACGCTCTGCGGCGAGACCGCAATTTTGTGCACCAACAAAGCCATCCGCGGCGGGTTCGCATGGCCGGATCGGCTGGAGCTCGCCATTCGAGAGGCCAAAACCCTCAACAAGAACACACTGTTCCGCATGCAATGCGACCTCGGTGCCGTGGGGACTTGCGAACGGATGCTGGATAACGAGGCCGATGCAGTTTCTAGGGCGGCAATGCTTCTTGCGAAGCCTCCGAACTACTCTGGGGAGACGGCATTGATTGGGGGCTGTAAACAGGGCAACGTCTCCCTGGTCGATATTCTCATTAGGAACTCTCCGAACGAGCAAGTGCTTGCGACGAATAATCATGGGATGTCGGCACTGATGCGTGCTTGTGGCATTCAGGGGGGGCATGCAAATGCAGCATGTGTCAAGATTCTTCTTGGATACTCTCCGAACGAACAAGTGCTGGCGATAGACAATCATGGGATGTCGGCATTGATGTGGGCATGTATCCATGGTCACGCGGCCTGTGTCAAGATTCTGCTTCGACATTCCCCCGACACACAAGTGCTGGCGACCGATCATTTCGGATTGTCGGCATTGATGATGGCGTGTTTCCATGGTCACGCGGCCTGTGTCAAGATTCTTCTTCGGCATTCCCCCTACACCCAAGTGTTGGCGACCGAATGTCATGGGAGGTCGGCACTGATGTATGCGAATGCGTCCTGTGTCAAGATTCTTCTTAGATACTCTCCGAATTCCATCATGATTTGAATTTGTGACGTGACAGTATTGATGAGCTCCTCGACATCTGATGAAGGCAACACTTTGTAAGCTTGCTTTCCCCATTCTCGAGCCTGGTTTGCTGCATCTTTGTTAAACTCGGGTTGAATGCTGACTTTGAGCCACTCTGTGCTGTTCAATCGGCTGAAGGAGAAGTGTGAAGAGTACGGGACAGTGTTCTTGCATGTGCTGGAGCATTACACAAGTCAGACATGCCCTATGTGCGGTTTCTTAAACAAGTGTGGAGGAGAGACATACACCTGCAAGAACTGTCAATTCACATGCGACATAGACATTGTGGGGGCAGCTGGCATCTTCCTGAAGGCAGTTCAAACAGAAAATCCCTGTTCGTAAAGGAAAGCATCCCCGGGGGAGTTGACCCCTATGATACCCCTATGGAGAAAACACACCATATCTGAACATAACAGGAAACCCCAAACAGTAATACAGTTGTTCTCAAATAATTTTGGGACACTCAGTATAATTTGAATGATATCCCCTGAAACCAGGTACAGGTCCGTGGTTCACTACAAATATTTTTTGAGGAGTCTCAGGAAGGTTTGTAATATATACAACGTGTCCAAGAGCTCACTACATAGATGGGTCAATGCTGATCAGGTGGGTAAAAGTAAGCGTTTAAAACGAAAAAGGAAAGAATTGTCCATGCTTTTACGTTCCACGATATCCAATAATATTGCAGAGAACCCCTTCATAACATGCAAGGATTTGGTCGGTATAATTTGCAAGAGTTGTAATGTGAGATTATCGATCAGTACGGCATCGAGACACATAAAACAACGTGGATTTTCTAGGAAGAAGGCGTTTCCCACAGTTCTCTACGGACATTCAAAAGAAAATGTAGAAATGTTTTGTGACAAGTACAGAGAAAGCTCTAACGTTGTTTGTATCGACGAAGCAGGATTTTACGCTGGAGAACACAGCAAATATGGATACAGCAAGATCGGTTCTAGATTAACTACGAAGACAATGAGTAACCTCCGTCGTGTGAAGTTCACTTTATTACTCGCTATTTCATCTCAGGGAATAATAGATTATCAGTTATTGGAGCACAATTGTAAAAAAGAAGATTTCATTAAATTCTTTAAAACTTTGGTCATCCCAAAGAAAACCACGATCGTCATGGATAATATTCGGTTTCATCATTCTTCAGAAATAAAGGATATATCCGAATGCAAAGGGTGGAAGCTTTTGTACACCCCTCCTTATTGCCCCAGAGCTAATGCGATTGAACAAATATTTGGAAGCATGAAGAGAGACTACAGGGCATCATGTCCATTGACGTCAACCTGTAATTTCGATTACTTAATGCAAATATGTTGTGTTCTAGAAATGTGGAGGTATAAAGACTTGTCAAAATATATGATTAATATGAGAGATTGGGTTAGGAATGTTCGAGAGAGCCTGTCTGCAGATCCAGATTACATCAAAACGTTTTCGGGGTACAATTTGTGATGGAGAATGGGATCGGCGAGTCATCATCGTTGGTACATGAGGCTGACCAACATGATGACGTTGCAGAACTTGTCGATTATGAAGGGGAGGAAGACGAGGAGTGTGCACCTGGGCGAGCGATTTGTGTGGTCAAGATGAAATTGAGTACCTTTATTCCCCATGATTGGCTTCGTAACAAGATAGACACACTGGTACTGGACATGAACAAGTTGCTTGGAGAGGGTTATATTTTCGCAAATTTCCACATTGCTCGTCTTTTTGAGAATGGTATCGCTGTCCCTCCTGTAAATCGCAACTTCTTCTACCGGTGCCTTATTGCAGTCAGTACCAACAAATGTAAGGGGTCGACTCTTGGCGAAGACTTCGAGAGTAGTCGGCTTCTGTTCGACTTGTTAAGAGAGCCGGGGCAATCCAAAGTTGACATTCGGGGGAACGTGAAGAACCAGATCATTGCAGACCTGTCTATTCTCATGGCCACAATGGCCTCTAACCATCTTTGGACCAACCTTGAGCGACGCATAACGACTTACTTGAAGTGGAAGTACCCACAGATTGCAAAGCGCCTGCGGTCGGACATCGTGGCTGCATTGATCAAGTGCCCTACAAAGAATCTTGACGTCATCTTCAAGATGAGCCCTCATACAACAAAGCTGCCAACCAAGCTTCCAACAGCTAGACTTCGATCGGCAAAAAGTGCAGTTGCTCTTGCGAAGAAGAGGGTCGGTAGGAAGGAACCAGAAGGATCCCCTTTGCGTGTTAGGTTGACTAAACTTCAAGAGAGGCTTGAAAAGTTGAGCGAAGCTTGGCTCTCCTCGAAGAACCTTAGGGTGGACGCAGATAACGCTAAACGCTTCTTTGCACGCGAAGTGGCATTCTGTCTCAGGGGGGTTCTACCTTTACCATCCGGAAACACTTTTGCGTCTCGGGCTCACATGACCCTGCCTCTGTACCACAAGATATTGTCGGAGACCATCGAAGAAAAACGAAAAACGAAAAACGAAAAACATAGCACATTCTCGTTGTTGCCTTACAAATCTGGATTCACTTTGTCGCACATTCCGATTTCGAAAATGACCTTTTTCTATATGGTCAACGAGTGCCACTTCGATTCATGCAAGGCAGACGTTGCTTCCAAAAACCATCAAGGAATATGGGAGCGCTTCGCAAACCTCAAGAAAGTGGAGACAGTTTCTCGGAAGTTCGGTTACCGCATTGTGACAGACGGCTTTGCAGTCAGCGTCTTGATGAATAAGCCTACGTGTCTGACATGTTCGATGCCTGCAGACGCGTTCTCTACGCGGGCGCATGAGTATGTGACAACAGACGAGGGTGGCATTGTATCCTTCCTTGACAATGTGGTCGTGGCTGCGGTAGACCCGGGTGTTACTGATATCGTGACTGTAACAGGACTCAACGGAGGTACCAGATCGTACAGCTCGGCGCAATATTATCGCAAGGGTCTGATCTTCAAGTCTCAGCGTCAAACTGACGTTTGGAACCTCGAGACGGCTGATATCGTCGGTGGTATCATTCCGGATAGAGACTCTTCGAGTTCTGAACAGATTGGTGCGTACGCCAGATTCTACATGGGTGCCGCCCCAATCCTTCTTGCCCATCGTGCTTCCAGGGGGTACCGAAACCTCCGCTTTCGAAGGTACTGCAAGAAACAGAAACTCATTGTTGAGATTGCTGACTTCGTAGCTCCGAGAGAGAAGAGCGCTAAGGTACTCGTCGGGTTTGGTGATTGGAAAGGTCTGGGGGCGACGCCAATCTCTAGGCGGACTTGTGGCCCTCTCCAAGCTATTCGTTTCGAGCTTCGTAGCCGAGAAAACGTCATCATGGAGGACATCGATGAGTTCAAAACATCTCAACGATGCAGCTGCTGTGAGAACCACCTTTGCAACATGGTGGCACTCACTCATCGTAAGAAGCAAGACGGTACAGGTTGGGAATGTACAGAAGGACGCAAGCGGATTCATAAGATTCTCCACTGCAAAAGCAGTCAAAGCGGAGCGCCACGCCAACAGAGCGGTGGTATGCTTCACTGCGGGAAGACTTGGGACCGCGATGTGAACGCTTCCAGGAACATCCTGATGCTTACACTTCACCAAGTCTTTGGGAGAGAGCGTCCTCTCGCGTTTCGCCGAGACGCGCCGAGAAGTTCCTCGACAACCCCACCCCCCCCCCCTGATACTGATATGGGGACACAGACGGTTGAACGGTTTACCAAAGAGGCTACTCGGAATATCTTCGAGAACCTCTTCAACCTGCTGCACCCCCCAACGTTGCCCAAAAGCAACGATCTGCAGTCTGGATGATTATAAGGTGTCCCACTTTATTTGAGAACAACTGTAGCCCGGAAGTTAAAAGCGATCTAGGTGGTTATTGTAACAGTTTCATAGACAAAGCAAATAACATCATAAATTCAAATCTATGAAAATCCCTGTAATTCCCTCTTTATCTTGAATACAGTTCCGCATGGTGTTTTGCCTCACCATTAATGGGCGTTCCTGCCTCCCGGCCGATTTTTGACTGGTTGCGAAACATGGTATGGAGCGGATTTGTGATTCCTTGGTGCTGATGTCTCAAGCTAGAGAGTCGTTCAGGAGGCTCTAAATCCTGATTAGACTGACCACAAATCTTCTGTCGACCTTTTTTGTAAGGAGTATTTAGCCGTTCCGACATCGGATTTGTTAAGCATCGATGAGGCGGGTTTTTACATTGGTAAAACTTGTCGCAGAGGGTACTGTCAACGCGGCAAACGTTTAAATATCCAAATTTCTAGGACATTGCGAATGTCCAAATTGACACTAATTGCTGCCGTTTCCGCTAAAGGTATCGTTCATACTGAAGAATGCCGGAGGCTACGATAGCGGATTTTTTGATGGCTTTGACTGCATGGGGGTATAAAAAAGTCTCCATTCATGTTCTTTATTGCAGTTCATGGATGGCGACGCTGAACTAGATGCTTTGCTTTCACAACACCCGGCTGCAAGAGCGGCATATGATCGTCGCATCGAGAGGCTAAGGTTTGTACATGCTAGCCTGATGATAGCCGAACGATATGTGTTACGCCACACTACTTGCCGTAGAACATGCTAGCAAATGACACACAACATTCGTTTATCTCTTGCTGTTGCAGTCCGACGCGCACTTGGACGGATGTTGTCATTCGAGCTCTTGCCACTCTTGTGAACTCTCCCATGGATGAGCAGCAATTTGCCAAGGCGCTCCTGGAAGAGTTTGTAATCGGTGCCACCACCCAAAATATTGATGCCATGAATGGTCTTGTGCGTGGGATGTTCACTGGTGTGAGGAGAAATTGCAGCACGACCATGCTGGAGGTGGATGATGCAACTGCATCCAATGTGCGCTGTGATGCAACCTGGAACCGAGACGTGAACGCTGCCAAGAACCTTCTTCTGCTTCTGACAACGTGGATGGACGGGAGAGAGCGACCTGAGTCATTCCTGTGTTCCCTCGCCTCCCCCCAAAACCACAGTTTCCATCGAGGCGAGTGTGAGCGCTAAACCGACCGACCCACCTGGGTTTGTCAGCAGCTTGCCTTGTTATCCTTTGGGCCAGCTTAAATGCTGAAATACAGAGATGAAGGGCAAAAATATGTACTCGCCTTTAGCTGATCTACCCATTGGGTTCAAGGGTCACCGGTAAACCTAAACCCTCCCACAAATTGCGTCTCCGACTGTAATAAGCATGGACTTCACCAGCTCGGCTAGGCATCATCATCGCTGACGGAGGGCAACACAAGAATGCTGCATTGGCTGCACTTGTCCAAATTGCTGAGAGAGCTGATGAGGCTGCTCCTTGTTTGTACTGTCCCCTCCGATGTATGAAATGATTGAGAGTATAAATAAATAATGAGTTGGGATTTTATAAAAGGCTATAGACCATCCTGTGAAATAAAAGGCTATAGACCATCCTGTGCGCTTGCATTCATTGTACACACATGTTTATAGAACATGCATTCGCACACGCGATCATCGTTAATCCTAACGCTTCCCCATGACATTCTTGATCGTATTGCCCTATTCTCTTCCAACCCCAAGATTGTATTAGTGTGTAAAACTCTGTGCAAAAGATTTTCTGGATGGCCCCTTACCGGACTGATCCAACCACCACAACGAGTTGGAGAGATGATGGCGAAAGGGGGGCGCGCCGACCTTCTAGCAGTATGCTTGGTGTCCAATCCTCTTGTACAGGTTAAGGGCGTACAATTGAGGGCGAACCAAAATGAAAACAAGCTTCTCTATGTGGCTGCCAAGGCCGGTCACGCCGATGTCTGCAAGCTGCTTATGGATCCAGAGGTTGCTGGACTTGAGTTCAGGGCCCTGGCGAACTATAGCTACAGCTTTGCCTTGTTGGAGGCTGCCAATGAAGGTCACGCAGATGTCTGCAAGCTGCTCATGGATCCAGCGGTGGCTGGAATTGAGTTCAGGGCCCGGGCGAACTCTAGCGACAGCAGTGCCTTGTGGGCGGCTGCCAAGGCAGGTCACACAGATGTCTGCAAGCTACTGATGGATCCAGAGGTTGCTGGAATTGAGTTCATGGCCCTGGCAAACACCAGCGACAGCTGGGCATTGTGGGCGGCTGCAAGGGAAGGTCACGCAGATGTCTGCAAGCTGCTGATGGATCCAGCGGTGGCTGGACTTGAGTATAGGGCCCGGGCGAACTCTAGCGACAGCAGTGCCTTGTGGGCGGCTGCCAAGGCAGGTCACACAGATGTCTGCAAGCTGCTGATGGATCCAGAGGTGGCTGAAATTGAGTTCAGGGCCAGGGCGAACTCTAGCGACAGCTGGGCCTTGTGTACGGCTGCGAATGAAGGTCACGCAGATGTCTGCAAGCTGCTGATGGATCCAGCGGTGGCTGGACTTGAGTTCAGGGCCCGGGCGAACACCAGCAACAGCTGGGCATTGTGGGCCGCTGCGAAGGACGGTCACGCAGATGTCTGCAAGCTGCTGATGGATCCAGCGGTGGCTGGACTTGAGTATAGGGCCCTGGCGAACTCTAGCGACAGCAGGGCCTTGTGGGCGGCTGCCAAGGCAGGTCACGCAGATGTCTGCAAGCTGCTGATGGATCTAGAGGTGGCTGGAATTGAGTTCAGGGCCCGCGCGGACTCTGTCAACAGCTGGGCCTTGCGGCTGGCTGCGAAGGTAGGTCACGCAGATGTCTGCAAGCTGCTCATGGATCCAGCGGTGGCTGGACTTGAGTTCAGGGCCAGGGCAGACTCTAGCTACAGCTGGGCCTTGCGTGAGGCTGCCAAGGCAGGTCACGCAGATCTCTGCAAGCTGCTTATGGATCCAGCGGTGGCTGGACTTGAGTTCAGGGCCCTGGCGAACTCTAGCGACAGCAGGGCATTGCGTGAGGCTGCCAAGGCAGGTCACGCAGATGTCTGCAAGCTGCAAATGGATCTAGCGGTGGCTGGACTTGAGTTCAGGGCCCGGGCGAACTCTCTCAACAGCTGGGTCTTGCGGCTGGCTGCGAAAGCTGGTCACGCAGATGTCTGCAAGATGCTGATGGATCCAGATGCGGCTGGCCCCGAGTACAGCTGAGTTGAGACAACCAAAGTCTGTGTATTTTTGATCAGACTTCTTTAACGGAATATTGAGCGAATTCCGTAAAAGAAGTCTAATGCTGAAAAGGTTAAATGGTCTGTCCTTGGTAATGGGGAGATATAATGGGCGTTCCTGCCTCCCGGCCGATTTTTTTAAATTTCTAATCAGGATTTAGAGCATCCTGAACGACTCGCTAGCTTGAGACATAAGCACCAAGGAATCACAATTCCGATCCATACCATGTTTAGCAACCAGGCAAAATCGGCCGGGAGGCAGGAACGCCCATTATATACAGTTTGATCTGGTCGTTGACAGTGTTGATCCTATCCGGTATGAAAGGAACACCCGGAAATTTGTAAATTTAATCTTACTCACTACTATTTTGCTTAATGGGTTTAAGTAAATCAGGTCAAAAAGCATAAGGCGATGATAATTATAAAAAGAAAACTAATATGAACGCTTGTCGCTTGGTTATTCAGGCTACCACTCACCCCGTGTCTGATATAGATAGAGTTGTTTCTCGTCAAGACTGCTACATACATGTCGATCTGAACAGGGAGATATGTGAAGACTTCAACGAAATACAAGTTGATTTACCTTACATGCAAACAACTAGAGAACCAGGGAGATTGCTGGTGTTCAAAGAAAATGATTTCTTGCATGCAATTAATAACATGAGTCAAACGCGTCCACATACTATCAAAACAGCCCTCCGATTTTCTAACCTATTCGGACTACATTCAACTGAGCTGCACTTTCTTAGAATTTGCAGTAAACATAAACTGCACTTGAACAAGTATCTATTTACCGATTAATAATAGGCAAAGTATAGGCAAAGTAGTACCATTCCCTATGAATCCAATTATCATGTACAACTCCATGCCTGCCTTCCAATCCCTCCCTGCACCAGAGCGGCATGGCCACTTGGTTGAAGTTTTTATCTGCATACCGTTTGCAATTATATGTTTCTTTGCAATTATCGTCAAGTAGGCCTCCGGCATTCTTCAGTATTTATTTTTTGTTGAAATAATGGTTGTTACAGAGATGGAGAGTCTTTTCAGAGGTGTTCATGCGAACACGTTTAAAATAGGGATTGATGTGAGCCTCCGGCATTATTCAGTATTTATTTTTTGTTGAAATAATGGTTGTTACAGAGATGGAGAGTCTTTTCAGAGTTGTTCATGTGAACACGTTTAAAATAGGGATTGATGTGAGCCTCCGGCATTATTCAGTATTTATTTTTTGTTGAAATAATGGTTGTTACAGAGATGGAGAGTCTTTTCAGAGGTGTTCATGCGAACACGTTTAAAATAGGGATTGATGTGAGCCTCCGGCATTATTCAGTATTTATTTTTTGTTGAAATAATGGTTGTTACAGAGATGGAGAGTCTTTTCAGAGGTGTTCATGCGAACACGTTTAAAATAGGGATTGATGTGAGCCTCCGGCATTCTTCAGTATTTATTTTTTGTTGAAATAATGGTTGTTACAGAGATGGAGAGTCTTTTCAGAGGTGTTCATGCGAACACGTTTAAAATAGGGATTGATGTGAGCCTCCGGCATTCTTCAGTATTTATTTTTTGTTGAAATAATGGTTGTTACAGAGATGGAGAGTCTTTTCAGAGGTGTTCATGTGAACACGTTTAAAATAGGGATTGATGTGAGCCTCCGGCATTATTCAGTATTTATTTTTTGTTGAAATAATGGTTGTTACATAGATGGAGAGTCTTTTCAGAGGTGTTCTCATGTGAACACGTTTAAAATAGGGAGTGATGTGAGCCTCCGGCATTCTTCTGTATGACAACTACAAACATAAGGGGGTTCTCTCCTCATGGAGAAATGCACCATGGAGAAAAAAACACCCCCCTCATGTTTGTTCGCGTGCGAGTTGTGTGACAAGCAGTTCAGTAACCGGTATTCGAAGTCTTCACACAAGCGGAGGTCTCACCCCAAGGGAGCTGTTGATGTTGACTTCATGGAGAAGCGCATGGAGTACCTCAAGAATCGGATCGATGAAATGCAAGCGGAACTGGAGGCGTTGCGTAAAAAACACACTTTCACAATCAACAACAGCTTCGGGTCCGCCACCAACAACTATGTCGTTACATGCAAAAATTTCAACAACACCACCACCAACAACAACAACAACAATACTGCTCCAGATGCGGCGGCGGCGCTATCTCCAGCTGCTACTACACCGGTGGAGGACATGCACCCCTTCGGGGAGGAGGTCACGCCCGAGTCAGAGTTCCTCTCAGTCGCTCAATTCAATGAGTGCGGGTACAACCTGGTCAAGCTGCTGCAGCTATCGCACTTCAACCCCGCGCACCCGCAGTACATGAACATCATCATGGACCCCGACTGCTACCAGCAGACGTACGTGTACGGACGGGACTGCCGCTGGGCGAAGGCGGACCTGCAAGACTCGCTGCTGCCGGTGCTCAGGAGCATCGTGCAGCGAATGAGCAGGGTGAACCCGGCAGAAGCAAGCAAGTACGAGGACGACGACGCCTTTCTCCAGGGAGGCGCCGGCTCCGTCACCTTCAGAGCCATGCAGGGCATGGCCCTGCATAGCCGGACCTGCGTCAGGGTCCTCTCGCAGAGGGGCGTGCCGCTGCCAGAGGAACTACGGACGCACTGTCAAGATTCACAATGGCCCTGTACTCGGGGCCAGCCGCATCTGGATCCATCAAAAGCAAGCAGACATCGGCGTGACCAGCCTTCGCAGCCATCCTCAAGGCCCAGCTGTTGACCGGGCCCTGAACTCAATTCCAGCCACCGCTGGATCCATCAGCAGCTTCCAGACATCTGCGTGACCTGCCTTGGCAGCCGCCCACAATGCCCTGCTGTCGAAAGTGTACGCCCTGGCCCTGAACTCAATTCCAGCCACCGCTGGATCCATGAGCAGCTTGCAGACATCTGCGTGACCTGCATGGGCAGCCAGCCACAATGCCCAGCTGTCTCTAGAGTTCGCCAGGGCCCGGAACTCAAGTCCAGCCACATCTGGATCCATCAGCAGCTTGCAGACATCTGCGTGACCGGCATTCGCAGCCGCCCCCAAGGCCCAGCTGTCGCTAGAGTTCGCCAGGGCCCTGAACTCAAGTCCAGCCACCTCTGGATCCATCAGCATCTTGCAGACATCTGCGTGACCTACCTTCGCAGCAAGCCACAAGGCCCTGCTGGCGGTAGAGTTCGCCCGAGCCCTGAACTCAATTCCAGCCACCTCTGGATCCATCAGCAGCTTGCAGACATCTGCGTGACCTGCATAGGCAGCCGCCTGCAAGGCCCAGCTGTCGCTAGAGTTCGCCACGGCCCTGAACTCAATTCCAGCCACCGCTGGATCCATCAGCAGCTTGCAGACATCTGCGTGACCTTCCTTGGCAGCCTCACGCAAGGCACAGCTGTAGCTAGAGGTCGCCCTGGCCCTGAACTCAAGTCCAGCAACCTCTGGATCCATCAGCAACTTGCAGACATCTGCGTGACCTTCCTTGGCAGCCTCCAACAAGGCCAAGCTGTAGCTATAGTTCGCCCGGGCCCTGAACTCAACTCCAGCCACCGCTGGATCCATGAGCAGATTGCAGACATCGGCGTGACCGGCCTTGGCAGCCACATAGAGAAGCTTGTTTTCATTTTGGTTCGCCCTCAATTGTACGCCCTTAAGCTGTACAAGAGGATTGGACACCAAGCATACTGCTAGAAGGTCGGCGCGCCCCCCTTTCGCCATCATCTCTCCAACTCGCTGTGGTGGTTGGATCAGTCCGGTAAGGGGCCATCCAGAAAATCTGTTGTGCATAGTTTTACACACTAATACAATCTTTGGGTTGGAAGAGAATAGGGCAATACGATCAAGAATGTCATGGGGAAACGTTAGGAATACCGATGATCGCGTGTGCGAATGCATGTTCTATGAACATGTGTGTACATGCATGCAAGCGCACAGGATGATATAAATAAATAAAGAATTGGAATAAACCCTATAAACCCTTGGTTGCACTTGCCTGGCATGCAAGCGGTAAGCGGCAAGCGGCACTTGCCTGGAATTCAATTGAATTCAATTCCAGCCACCGCTGGATCCATGAGCAGCTTGCATACATCTGCGTGACCTGCATTTGCAGCCTCACGCAAGGCCCAGCTGTCGCTAGAGTTCGCCAGGGCCCTGAACTCAACTCCAGCCACCGCTGGATCCATGAGCAGCTTGCATACATCTGCGTGACCTGCATAGGCAGCCTCACGCAAGGCCCAGCTGTCGCTATAGTTCGCCCGGGCCCTGAACTCAAGTCTAGCCACCGCTGGAAATGGAAAAACGTTGGGGGGTGCATGAGCTCACCTACGTGCGATGAGATTTAGCTTCGTAATAGCATGGATCGATACAGAATATACAACTGCACGAAAAACATAACAGCAAGCAGCTCCAGAATGCCCTTTTCCTGAGCGGACGATACCCGAATAGCCTTACGTAATCGTCCATGTATCCCCACGTGTTTGCCGTGTACGTCTTTTCTATCCCTACAATCTTCTTCAATCGAGCAGCATTCTGGTCGTACTCAATTTTGGCACCAGATAATAGGTGGATTGTCGTGCCGTCAAACGTGAACATAGTCTTATTCATCACGTTCGATGTACGCCTGAAGTAGAATGTCTCTTTGTACAGGTCGAGTATTTCTAAACATTTCTTGGCGTCATCCTCATTATCGAATACCACTGTTCCATGTAAAATAAACTTGTTGCACTTGTCATTCCACGTACTGCCTGAAACTGTGAAACACACATACATGCTTGTATCCAACTTCTTGAAGTTATCCATTGTTTCTGTTTTACACAGAAGAGATAGGGTGCGCAAAGCAATATACTAGATATAGTCTTGATTTTTTATGCTTGTGAAAAATAAACATGGTATCATTCTCATCAGACAGGTTTCGACGGTGCATTATGTGTGCAAGAGATGCACTCTGGTTATGCTGTCCGATAGGATAGATAGATAGATAGGATAACGCACTTTATCACGACACATGCCGCATCCTCACACACCACGATGATGCCCACTCTCACTCATTCTCACGCACGCACTCTATCACACGCAAACGGCGGAACACTGTCGAATGTATCAGGCATGCCCAATCCTTGTGTATTGCTGGAGGTACGATCGCCGGGCATCATAAAGGACCTCCTCGCCCCGAGCATGCATATTTTTCTTTTATTCTCCTCATCATCCTCTTCACTACCGCGTTATTACAGTCGGAGACTCAATTTGTGGGACACCCTACCGGTGACCCTTGAACCCAATGGGTAGATCAGCTAAAGGCGAGTACATATTTTTGCCCTTCATCTCTGTATTTCGGTGTTGTCCTCCTGCTCCATCATTTTAGTACGCACATGGCTGGCGGCTTCTACCAAGATGCCCGCGCCATCCCAATTGCAATGATCCCTACAATACTGACCACCAGGCCGAAACTGGTGCCTATGACGCCGTACTTGAACACCTCTCTAGAAAAAGCCGCCCCCTCATAGCACCAGCTACCGAAGTGCTGACAGTTCCTTCCCAACACATTGTAATCCGCCCTTCCGAGCTGCGAGCGTGTCCTTTTGACCACCTCCAACGGTGAGAAACGACACCTCGCATCCACAACCCGTGCAGAGCTGCCAACTGCCAGGAACTCTGCCAGAGTAGTCTCGCTGATCAATCGCTTTCCATGGGGCTCTGACCACGCATAGTGGATGACCTTGATGTCTGCTGCAGAGAAATACCCTTCTGGGACGGCGCTCACAATGCCATCGTGCTCGAACTTGAGGCCGATGGGGTTGACGCAATCCATATGCAGCCACATGCCAGCCTCGATGCTCGCCATGTTCAACTTCTTAGTACCCATGGCAGACTTTTTCTGCGAGGGGTGGCAGACGCAACCAGGGAAAGCCTGATAAACTCGTCTGCATATGCAGTCGCATATTTTAGAGGTGGGTGGAGCGAGTGTACAAGTGGAGAAGTGTGATGCATGCTCGTGAACACCAATATAAACAAACGAACAGCAAGACTCCTCTCTCACCTCAGTTTGCAATGCCCTCACTCAACAATCTGATCCTCCGATGGAGAGGTCGTGCAGAGTGGCAGCAGTACTCAAGGGTCCGGGCCTGGCCTGACCTGGCCTGGCGTGGCGTGGCGTGGCGTGGCGTGGCGTGGCGTGGCGTGGCGTGGCGTGGCGTGGCCTGGTAAAGATGCTCACGAGTCCGCATCTGAATTCCCCTTCCCCAGTGAGTGTGTCCCGCGATATCTCTTTCATACTCCCGCCATACAGCTAGGGACATTTGATTGTGGGACACCTTTTATTTTGGGGATTTGACCAATTCAAGCTTTGTAACCGATCTTGTCAATACAGATACTGTCTTCAGGAGATTGGTACAAAACATTCAAGGCCTGTACAGACACAGAAGTTACATGATCAAAGTAGCCTGACAAGTCAACGTGTTGGCTTACATCGTGCGCATCAATAATCATTTTCAAAGCGTTCCTGTAATCAAATAATTCTGCTACATCTGGAATTATTGGGCACGCGCAGCGATATTTTCGCTTGAGCAAACTGAACACATTCTCAATAGCGTTGAACTCTGGACTGTAAGGAGGTACAAAGAGCGGGCGTATTCCTACAGAATCGAACGCAGAGATCGTCTCCTTTGAATGATGGAACTGGATATTGTCAAGGACAGCGACAGTACCCTGCTTTACATGTAACTCTGATACAAACTGTACAAAGTCGACTTTCTTGCAATTGTGATCAAGGATCTTGTAATGAACGATACCTTTGACAGAAACGGCAGCGATTAGCGTCAATTTGGACATTCGCAATGTCCGAGAAATTTGGATATTTAAACGTTTGCCGCGTTGGCAGTACCCTCTGCGACAAGTGTCACCGATGTAAAAACCCGCCTCATCAATGCTTATCAAATCCGATGTCGGAACGGCCAGATACTCTTTACAAAAACTTTCGACATAAGATTTGTGGTCATTCTTGTGTCGAACAGTTTTGTATGCGCGCTTGCGTGTGTAGCCAAGTCTGCGTGTGTAGCGTCCAAACGTTTACCCCCTCAAAAACCAATAGGATGTCAAGCATAAGCCTGCTTGATACACACGGCTTCTTTTGAGTACCGGACTTTGATGTCGCTAAGGGACGTGCTGACTCGGGATATTATGTAACATAATTCCCTTGTCCGATTGTACAACAAGCAACCATGCAGGAGTCGGAACCATCCAAGCAAGTGAAGAACTACTACATCGATGTAAAACGCGAAGATGCAATTGCTGGATTGAATGGCCTGTTCGGAGTGTCACGCGAGGACTCAGGTGCACGCCTGGTGGAGTACATGCCATCCCATGACCAACCAGGTCCCCCGCATGCAAAACACAAATACACAAAACAAAAAAAATGGCGAAACTTTGACTGGTTCTCTTTTCACAGAGTGAGTGTGTGGACGAGAAAGAGGCTACAGGTTTCCGCCGTTGCGTTTGCATGTGAACTGTCAAGGATCTCTCGGAAGTACAGTCGGAGACGCAATTTGTGGGACACCCTACCGGTGACCCTTGAACCCAATGGGTAGATCAGCTAAAGGCGAGTACATATTTTTGCCCTTCATCTCTGTATTTCGGTGTTGTCCTCCTGCTCCATCATTTTAGTACGCACATGGCTGGCGGCTTCTACCAAGATGCCCGCGCCATCCCAATTGCAATGATCCCTACAATACTGACCACCAGGCCGAAACTGGTGCCTATGACGCCGTACTTGAACACCTCTCTAGAAAAAGCCGCCCCCTCATAGCACCAGCTACCGAAGTGCTGACAGTTCCTTCCCAACACATTGTAATCCGCCCTTCCGAGCTGCGAGCGTGTCCTTTTGACCACCTCCAACGGTGAGAAACGACACCTCGCATCCACAACCCGTGCAGAGCTGCCAACTGCCAGGAACTCTGCCAGAGTAGTCTCGCTGATCAATCGCTTTCCATGGGGCTCTGACCACGCATAGTGGATGACCTTGATGTCTGCTGCAGAGAAATACCCTTCTGGGACGGCGCTCACAATGCCATCGTGCTCGAACTTGAGGCCGATGGGGTTGACGCAATCCATATGCAGCCACATGCCAGCCTCGATGCTCGCCATGTTCAACTTCTTAGTACCCATGGCAGACTTTTTCTGCGAGGGGTGGCAGACGCAACCAGGGAAAGCCTGATAAACTCGTCTGCATATGCAGTCGCATATTTTAGAGGTGGGTGGAGCGAGTGTACAAGTGGAGAAGTGTGATGCATGCTCGTGAACACCAATATAAACAAACGAACAGCAAGACTCCTCTCTCACCTCAGTTTGCAATGCCCTCACTCAACAATCTGATCCTCCGATGGAGAGGTCGTGCAGAGTGGCAGCAGTACTCAAGGGTCCGGGCCTGGCCTGACCTGGCCTGGCGTGGCGTGGCGTGGCGTGGCGTGGCGTGGCGTGGCGTGGCGTGGC
>JACBWV010000719.1:0-42526 GCA_013435795.1 Chlamydomonas sp. ICE-L | reverse complement strand
GCACATAGGGCATGTAATGCGTTCCTGCTTCCGAACGGATTTTTTATTTTACTGAAATCTTACGATAAATATTGTAGATCGTTTTTCGCAAATTAATTGGTTTTGCTTTTTTGGTGTATTTACGAAAATACTTACAATTTATTTTGTAAGATCGTTTTCGCAATTGATGATTTTGCTTTTTTGTGTATTTTACGAAAATACTTACAATTTATTATGTAAGATTGTTTTGTGATTCCGGAGAAAGAGACTATTCCCTTCAATTTCAATTGTAACATTGATTGCTCGTTTGGAGAGAGAGAAAGTTCCTTCGAAGTATTCCAAACAAAATCAATTGTGAGGACAGTCAGAGGAAGGTGAAAGTGTTTACAAAGTCTTGAACGCATTGCTCATAATTATTATCTCACAACTCACACCTCAACAGTTCGAAAGTACAACTTAGTACTTATGACAGGCTTCACGTTGTAGAAAAAGGGCCAATGCTAACTTGTTGGGTAACAACAGCGCTGTACAATCGCTGCACTAGAATCTCCCCTCCATGCCCCCATCCCCATCTTCCTCCTCCTCCATCTCTCCTCCTTAGCAATGTCTACATTGTCTCCTCTCGATTGCACAGCCTCTGCCTTGGTGTCCTTCCAATGGATTGGCAGCTTGACCCCTTTGCATGACTCCTTGCTGTGCATTGATTGCCATGCCCAGCACCTTCTCTGGCAGTTGACCCCTTTGCATGACCTGGCAGCTTGACCCCTTGCATGACCCCTTGATTGTGCATTGATTGACCCCCCTTGCCGGCCCCCCCTTAAAGTTTGCTGCGCATGCATGAAAGACTGTTTTGATAAGTCGGTAAGGCTTTGCTTCAGCCTTGCGCTTTCACCTCTTTTCATGCCTTGCGCTTTCACCTCCTTTCATGCCTTGCGCAAATTGCCTTTCGCATCCTGCATTGCTTGGCTGCGCATCCGCATTAGCACCGGTGGCCCTGCATGGTCCCGAGTTGCACCTAATTCTCGCACCTTTTGCGCAATGCATTTCACTGCTATGGGAATCACTTCAGCTCTGTTCTCATGATCTGCTGCTTTGCCTTTCGCTTTCTGCATCGCCTTGCTGCGCATCTGCATTAGCACCGGGTGGTTGTGAATAACCCCCGAGTTGCTTCTAATTCTCGCACCCTTTGCGCAATGCATTTCACTGTCACTGTCCTGCCTACACCTTCTCTGGTGATGCTGCAGATACCAGGAGCACTGGCGCTCGGAGCACTGGATAGGTCTGCCTACCTGCATGGCGGTTACCCGCCTGCACCTGCCAACCAGACCAGGACACGCGCCGGGCCAGCACCTGCGCCGAGTACTGGCGAACAGCTCTGCACCCGCCTGCACCTTCCTGAGGCCTGCCTACCTGCATGATGGTTACCCGCTTGCACTCCTGCGTCAGAGTAATGGCGGACAGTACTGCATACCCATATGGCATGCATCCTTAGCTACCGTTCCAAGATTTCATAGCGTCTGGTTTGGTTATGATTTGCATTGTGTGGTAGACTGCAATTGTAGCCAGACTTAGGCCTTGTGCCTGTGTTGACCAAGTTACTGCTTGCCAACAGGTTGCCTTGTTTATTGGTTAATCTTTGCCGGAGTGTGGTTGGGTGTTTATGTGTGTTGGTACTTTACATGACACTGACATATGGATCATGTACACCTGCAGTTCTTCTATTTTACTGTGTTCTTGCCCACTCGGCCACCTACCTATTTACTAGGTTTGTTTTAGTGGCCCAGTACTGCAATAGGTAAAGCAAAGATGTGTAGTTGAGGCCTGCTTGACTTGCATAGCATGACTGATGAAATTCACAGCCCAAAAGAATTTAGCCCTTTTGCCTGTTCCGTTAGGCATTCGGTGGATCAAGTTTTCTTTGACAGGTTTTAGGATTGATTTTTTATGATCGGAGGACTGTGTGTATTCCGAGTTTGATTTTCTCAATCATTCGCGCGTTGGTTTGACAATGCTCCCGATTATGATCGGGAGGACTGTGGGTATTCTGAGTTTGGTTTTTCTCAATCATTCGCTCGTTGGGTTTGACAATGCTCCCGATTATGATCAAGAGGACTGTGGGTATTCGAGTTTGATTTTTGTCAATCATTCGTTCGTTGGGTTTGACAATGATCCCGATTATGATAGGGAGGACTATGGGTATGCCGAGTACAAAAAAAAAAAAAAAAAAAAAATGCCGAGTACATGTTTTCTGAATCATTCGCTCGTTAGGTTTGTCAGTGCTCCCGATTATGATCGTGGACTGGAGGACGTGTATTCCGAATTTGGTTTTCTCAATCATTCGCTCGTTGGGTTTGACAATGCTCCCGATTATGATCGGGAGGACTCTGTGTATTCCGAATTTGGTTTTCTCAATCATTCGCTCGTTGGGTTTGTCAATGCTCCCGATTATGATCGGGAGATCTGTGCGTTATTCGAGTTTGTTTGTTCTCAACATCGATCGTTAGGACCTGTCAATGCTCCCGATCTGATAGGATAGACTATGGGTATGCGAGTTACAAAAAAAAAAAAAAAAAAAATGCCGAGTACATGTTTTCTGAATCATTCGTCGTTAGGTTTGTAAGTGCTCCCGATTATGATCGGGAGGACTGTGTGTATTCCGAATTTGGTTTCTCAATCAATCGCTCGTTGGGTTTGATCAATGTTCCCGATTCTGACAGGAGGAATATGGGCATTGCCGAGTAAAAAAAAAAAAAAAAATGACGATGACATGTTTTCTGAAATCATTGCAAGTTGGGTGTGTCAGTGCTCCGATTATGATCGGGGAGGACTGTGTTTTATCCGAGTTTTTTTTCCTCAATCATTCGCTCGTTAGGACTGACAATGCTCCTGATTATGATCGGAAGGACTCTGTGTATTCCGAATTTGGTTTTCTCAATCATTTGCTCGTTGTGTTCGACAATGCTCCCGATTATGATCGGGAGGACTATGGGTATTCTGAGTTTGGTTTTTCTCAATCATTCGCTCGTTGGGTTTGACAATGCTCCCAATTATGATCGGGAGGACTATTGGTATGCCGAGTACCAAAAAAAAAAAAAAAAAAAAAAATGCCGAGTACATGTTTTCTGAATCATTCGCTAGTTGGTTTGTCGTGCTCGATATGATCGGGAGGACGGTGTGTATCCGAATAGGTTTATCAATCATTCGCTTGTGGGTATGATAATTGCGCCCGATTATGATCGGGAGAACTATGGGTATGCCGAGCACATGTTTTTCTGAATCATTCGCTCGATGGGTTTGTCAGTGGCTCCCGATATGATAGGGAGACTTGGTATTCCGAGTTTTGCTTTTCTCAATCATCGCTCGTTGGGTTTGTCAATGCTCACGATCTGATAGGGAGGAATGGTGGATTCCGAATTTGGTTTTCCTCAATCAGTTTGACTCGTTGGGTTGACCAATGCTCCCGATATGATCGGGAGACTATGGGTATTGAGTTTGGTTTTAGCTATATCGATCTGATTTTTGACTCTGAATCTGAATCTTAATCATTGCTTACCAACCTAATTTGTCTTCTGCAGGGTCTACAATGACAGTGACAGTGGAAGTTAAATCCAATCGGACGGGACGGATTGGGAGCGGCGTCATGGAGAGGGACCCAAGAGTGCCAAGTGCCAATGAACATCGAAGTCTTTGTTGGTGGACCAGACTTCTATGTTTCGGCTACGCACGCTCACTGGTTGAGGTTTCACGGCGAATGCAGGCATATGTGCGGAGCATTCTGGTCGACACTCACCCTTGCGGAAGTCAAGACAGCCCAGTTGCTTGAAGTCACTAGCATTCGGAGGCCCATGTCAGGAGCTGGGCTATAAGGAGATACCAATTTGAATACGATGACCTTACAAAGTTGTCGGCGATCTGTCCTCTTCGTTGATTGTAGGAAGCTGACCTCGTCGCGCCTTTCCTGACTTCTTCGCGGAGGCTGTAGGAAATGTAAAGAGTGCAGAAGTTACGCAATATCCTATCGAAATTGAAAGCGGCAAGTGCGGTCAGCACACAATGGTTGTTTCGAACGGTGTACATCCCACCGCGTACGTAACATTCGAAATGTACCTGTCAGATTTGAAAATTTAACCTGAGCCACGGTGCAGCAGTACAGTCCGTTCGATTGCTCTCTTACCGGCGTCAGGTGAAGGCCCTTTTGGTGTACATCGAGGTGACGTCCTCCTGTCGCTAGCGGACAAAAACTTCCTCGAAATCGACTCATGAGCTTTCCTTCGACATGTCTCAAACCCACGCCTAGTTCCTCAGCTCTTTGTCTGGCCATAAATTCGCCCCTCGCCGACCCTGACCGGCTTGATGCGCATTGTCAACTACAACCCAAGAGGCTGAATGTCGAACTGGGATCATGATAGGGCTCCATAACCTGGGCCTCCGATGCTAGTGACTTCAAGACAACTGGGTGCTTGACTTCCGCAAGGGTGAGTGTCGACCAGAATGCATCTGTCCGAACAGATGCCTGCATTCGCCGCGACAAACTCAACAGTGAGAGGTGCGAGCCATAACATAGAAGTCTGGCCCCAACAACGATTCGAGTTCATTGGCACTTGGCGATCCTTGGTCCATAGTCCATGACGCTGCAATCCCCAAATCCTCCCGTCCTATTAGAGTTTTAATTACACGGTACTGTCATTGAGACCCTGCGAAGACAAATGGTTGGGTAAAGCAAATGATTGAGATTAAGATTCAGATTCAAAATTCAGATTCAGAATAGAAAAAACCAACCTCAGAATTGTTTTTGTTTTACAAACGTCCTCAAGATCATCATCGGGAGCATGGTCAAACCCAACGAGCGAATGATTGAGGAAAACCAATTCGGGAATACACAAGAGTCCTCCCGATCATAATAGGGAGCATGTCACACCAACGAGCGAATGATTGAGAAAACAAAATTCGGAATAAACAAAATTTCATCCCCGATCATAACGGGAGCAGTTGACAAACCCAACGAGCGAATGATTGAGAAAAAAAAACCTCGGAATAAAACACAGTTCCTCCCGATATAAGCGGAGAGCCAATGACAAACCCAACAAGCGAATGAGTCAGGAAACCATGTACTCGGCATTTTTTTTTTTTTTTTTTTTGTACTCGGCATACCCATAGTCCTCCCGTATTAATCGGGAGCAGCATTGTCAAACGCAACGAACGAATGATGAGAAACCAAATCAGAATACCCAGGTCTTCCGTCATAATGGGGAGCATTGACAAAACGACGATCGAATGTAGTTTGTGAGAAAACCAAAATTCGTAGGAAACTCACAGAGTCCTCCAGATTAATAACGGGAGATTGTCAAAACCCCACGAGCGAATGATTGAGAATGAGAAAACCAACATTCGGGAATACACACATCCTCCGATAATAATCGGGAGCAGTTTGACAAACCCAACAAGCGAATGATTAAGAAAACCAAATTTGGAATACACAGAGTCCTCCCGATCATAATTGGGAGCATTGTCAAACCCAACGAGCGAATGATTGAGAAAACCAAATTCGGAAATCCAAAGTTCCCTCCCGATAATAATCGGGAGCACCGACAAAACCAACGAGCGAATGCTTCAGAAAACAGTACTCGGCTTTTGTTTTTTTTTTTTTTTGTTTTTTTTTTTCTTTTTTTTTTTTGTACTCGGTATACCCATAAGTCCTCCCGATCATAATCGGGAGCAAATTTTGTAACCCAACGAACGAATTGAATTGAGAAAAAACCAAACTCAGAATACCCACAGTCCTCCTGATCATAATCGGCGCAGTGACAAACCCCCCCACCCCCCCCATAAACGAGCGAATGATTTGACAAAAACCAAATTCGGAAACACAGAGTCCCTCCCGCTCATAACTCGGGAGCATTGTCCAAACCAACGACGAATGATGAGAAAACCAAATCGGAATTACACAACATTGACGTCAGCGAGCACTTTAAGAGGCTGAGACTCAGTGACAAACCCAACCAAAGCGATGATTAAGAAAAACCAAATTTGGAATACACAGAGTACTCCCGATCATAATTGGGAAGCATTGTAAAACCCAACGAGCGATGATTGAGAAAAAACCAAATCGGGGGATACACAAAGTCCTCCCGATAATAATCGGGAGCACCGACAAACCAACGAGCGAAATGATTCAGAAAACATGTACTACGGTCTTTTTTTTTTTTTTTTTTGTTGTATCGGTATACCCATAGTCCTCCAGATCATAATTCGGGAGCATTGTCAAATCTCTCCGTCATCTTTTTTCTTCTGCGACTCCTTCATACTCTTGCTTCTTTCTCCACATACCTGTTTTCCCCGTCTTCCCCCCCTTTTCCCCCCGCCACCTCTACTTTTCTCCCCCCCTGTTTTCGTTCTGCCTATTTCTCCTCGTTAGATTCTTTTATCCCGGCCTGGTTTTTTTTCCTTTCCCCTTATTCTCCTTGCTTTTCTCCTCTGCTTTTTGGTCTCCTCCTTACCCGTTTCGCTCACTTTTTCCTTTTTGAATTTTCCCTTTCCATATTTTAGTTATGCTCATCACGTCTCTCTTCTAGCCCCTTAGCTCCTCTGGCCTTTTATCTGTGTTAACTTGACCTTCGCTTTTTTCTTTCTTTTTCAGCCTTTTGTAATTTCAACTTTCTCTTTTTCCCTCTCTCCCTTTCCTCCCCATGGTTCCCTGGTTGTTTCCTTACTAACCCTATTCTTTCGCTGAATTCTTCATCCGTCTTCAATATCCTTGACCATCCTTCGCCGTCTTTTTTTTATTCCACAACAATCTCTATCCGCGAACGACTGATTGATGGAAAAAACCCAAACTAAGATACCCCCAGTCCTCCTGATCATAATCGGCGCAGTGACAAACCAACGAGACGAATGATTGAAAAAACCAATCGGAAATAAACAGAGTCTCTCCCGATCACTGAAATGGGAGCATTGTACAAACCCCAACGAGCGAATATGAGAAAACCAAATTCGGAATACAACCACATTACTCCCGATCATAATCGGGAGCGTGACAAACCAACGAGCGTGAATGATTGAGAAAAAAAAAATCGCGAATAAAACCACAGTCCTCCGATTCATCAATCGGGAGCATTGACAAACCCAACTGAGCGAATGATTGAGAAAAACAAATTCGGAATACACACTCCCGATCATAATCGGGAGACCCGAACAAAACCCCCAACGAGCCGGAAAATGATTCAGAAAAACATGTACTCCGGCTTTTTTTTTTTTTTTTTTTTTTTTTTTTTTTTTTGTACTTTCGGTCTTCCCATTAGTCCTCGCCCGAATCATAATCGGGAAGCCATTGTCAGACCCAACGACAGAATTGATTGAGAAAAACCAAACTACAGAATCCCCACAGTCCCTCCTGGATCATAAATCGGGAGCAAGTGACAAACCCACGAGCGAATGATTTGAAAAAACCAAATTCGGAATACAACATGAGTTCTCCCGATCCATAATCGGTGAGCATTTGTCAAACCCAACGAAGCGAATGATTGAGAAAAACCAAAATTCGGAATACACAATTTTCCACTCCCGATCCATAATCGGGAGCAGTGCCAAACCCAACGAGCGAAATGATTGAGAAAAAAAAAAAAACTCGGATAAAACACAATCCTCCCCCGAATCCGATAATCGGGAGCACGATAACAAAACCCAACGAGCGGAATGATTGAGAAAACCAAATTCGGAATACAACAAAGATCCTCCCCCGATCTAATCGGAGCAACCGACAAAACCCAACGAGCCGAATGATTCAGAAAAACAATGTACTGGAAACATTCTACTGGCATTTTTTTTTGTTCTTTTTTTTGTATGCGGGAGCATACCCATTAGTCTCCGATCATAATCGGGAGGCATTGTCAAACCCAAACGAACGAATGATTGAGAAAACCAAACTCAGAATACCCACGGTCCCTCGATATAATGGGGAGCATTGACAAACCCGACGAGCGAATGATTGAGAAAACAAATTCGGAATACACAGAAGTCCTCCCGATCATAATCGGGAGCATTGTCAAACCCAACGAGCGAATGATTGAGAAAACCAAATTCGGAATACACACATTCCTCCCGATCATAATCGGAGCAGTGACAAAACCCAACAAGGAATGATTTAAGAAAACCAAATTTGGAATACAGAGTCCTCCCGATCATAATTGGGAGCATTGTCAAACCAACGAGCGAATGATTGAGAAAACCAAATTCGGGATACACAAAGTCCTTCCCGATCATAATCCGGGAGCACGACAACCCAACGAGCGAATGATTCAGAAAACATGTACTCGGCATTTTTTTTTTTTTTTTTTTTTTACTCGGTATACCCATAGTCCTCCCGATCATAATCGGGAGCATTGTCAAACCCAACGAACGAATGATTGAGAAAAACCAAACTCAGAATACCCACAGTCCTCCCGATCATAATCGGGAGCATTGACAAACCCAACGAGCGAATGATTGTGAAAACCAAATTCGGAATACACAGAGTCCTCCCGATCATAATCGGGAGCATTGTCAAACCCAACGAGCGAATGATTGAGAAAACCAAATTCGGAATACACACAGTCCTCCCGATCATAATCGGGAGCACTGACAAACCTAACGAGCAAATGATTCAGAAAACCTGTACTCAGCATTTTTTTTTTTTTTTTTTTGTACTCGGCATACCCATAGTCCTCCCTATCATAATCGGGAGCATTGTCAAACCCATCGAACGAATGATTGAGAAAAACCAAACTCAGAATACCCACAGTCCTCTTGATCATAATCGGGAGCATTGTCAAACCCACACGAGCGAATGATTGAGAAAAACCAAACTCAGAATACCCACAGTCCTCCGATCATAATCGGGAGCATTGTCAAACCCAACGAGCGAATGATTGAGAAACCAACTCGGAATACACACAATTCTCCCGATCATAATCGGGAGCATTGACAAACCCAACGACCCTATTCGCTTGAAGTCACCTACTACACTGCTAGCTGCCAGGCAGATGCCTGGTCACCAGCTGCTAGAGTGGGTGTCGGACCTAAGCCCCGCACCGTTACTGATACAGCTATAGGCTGTATCATAACATTCCCCCCAATCCCTGGTATTCTGGTACCCAGAATTCCTGGGATTCCACAACACAAGTCATAAGGAGTAAGCCAGACAAATATTCCCGTGGAGAAGAAAAGTAGGGGGAAAGCAATCCTAAAACCAGTCAAGGCGTAGGTATGACATCTGTGAAAAACTGTCTGAAACAGTATCCGAAGCTCTTCTTGCACGTATCCGCTGATGCAATGGACAACAAGAAGACTAATCTTCCTCAGTCACGCCACTTCTCACATACAAAGAAGACTGCAGGAGGTGATCTTCTAAAGACACGCATCATGTGTGAGTACAAATACAGCGCACGTAGGACATGTCCTCCCGATCATAATCGGGAGCATACACAGTATTTAAACTTGAAATGATTACTTAACAAAATAATGCTAATATTCTGACTTCATGTTTCCTTCTATGTTAACTCAGGATTATTCTCCCAGGGAAGAGGCTTCATTGGTTATTGGGCTTTGCCATTCTACTCGCAGTCCATCAATCTGACTATATCATGCTTCCAACATTTCTTCAACCGGGTCCTTAAAGAAGAGGGGCAGCTTCCACCGTATTGCTTCTTGCAAATGGACAACGCGGCAAAGGACAACAAGAACGCTTTCATGTTCGCATACTTGTCCTTGCTGGTTGAGATGAATTGGTTTGAGGAGGTGTACGTCCATTTCCTCCCTCCCGGACACACACATAGCAATCTTGACCAAAAGTACTCTGTGATCTCGCAAGGGTTAAAGAACATGGAAGTGTACACCCTGGACCATCTAATGGGCATTGTTGGTAACTTATTCAAGAGAATGGGCCCTTACACAAGGCAAGACGTCGTGACCTCTATAGGGGACTTCTCCGCTGTCCTCCTAGACAACGTTTACAAGTTGTTCGGACATGGCACTAGCACCGTCAAAGGAGTTAATCGCCGTTTACACGCATTCAAGATAACGAAAGGTCCCAACGGGAGAGTCGGTAAGAATACTTGATATACTGATATTTACAAATTAAATGCTACCGTGCGTGTATGTACTGTCTGCACAATGCTCCGATTATGCTCGGGAGGAATATGGGTGTGCCATGTCCTCATTGATTTACATGTACAGTCTTCAATAGAAACTAAATGATACAAAGGAAGTTGTACCTAGGACCTAGGATGTATTATCCAAGGGATGCTCCCGAGTATAGTCGGGAGGAATATGGGTGTCCTAAATGATTCACTAATATACAATACATGTTTGCACACCAACAATTGCAGGGGTCTATTACAAGGAGTATGACGAGTCAGGATCTTGGAGAGGACAGTGGGACAATGACGCTGAACCTATTTACGTCCTTCAAGGCTTCCCACTGGTGGACACCATAACAGTATTTAAGGAAGCCCCCAAGATCAAGATTGAAGAGCTCGAGAATATCGAGGCAAACTGGGCGGCTGTCTAGAAGACTATTCATAACGAGAAGCCCGGAGGTGACGTCCTTGCAGGCCACATGGCCGATGGTCCTACATTACATTACATTACATTACATTACATTACATTACATGTTAAAGTCTACTTGACACCGCGAGGGTGTATGAGACTCTGTGCTTTAAACAAAAAGAAAAAGCACCCACAAAGCAAAAAACCCCATTACATCAGGGGTGTGTCGAGGACAAACAAACCAAACTCCCAACCACCGTTTTGGTGGCGTAGGTATTAAACCCCTTAGAGCAGGACCCAGATCTCAACCACTTACAGTGGCGGAGGTAAGAAGCTAACAAATGAGAAGTCTCAAGAAGAAAAAAAAGGGATAATAAATTACGGTGCCACTAAGCAGTCCAGGGCTTCCTGTCTTGCTCTTCTACAAGTAGAAAGATAGTCGGCTAGGTTGCTCCAAAAAGACTTAGTGCCATTTCCATTCATAAAGGTTCTGAATGTGGAATCGCAGAATTCCACATTCCATACGGTTAAGTCGGTATCCTCATGGACATGCCTATAAATATCTGTAAACAGATTCTGGTAGCGGAGGCGAATATCATTATAAAAAGGGCACTCAAACATATGCATTTCATCCTCAGTTTTTTCCTGTACAAACCGCCGGTGACGACCGTGCAGGACCCGTAGCTGATGTCCGTGTACGACACGCAGCGGAGGACCTTCTGGTTCTAGAATCAGCAGCCGATGACCAGCAGCCGATGGATGAACCAGCAGCCGATGGCCCATCCCATGCCCAGTCCTTCAAACATATTGCCGAGATGCTTCGTGAAACTTGGGAAGCCAGCAATAAGTGGTGGACTGATTTCTTCAAAGTTGAGAAGAGTTATTGGAGCACTCAACCAGATGATGCTGTGACTGGGGAGTACCCGAAAGACCAACATTTTGTCGACTTCCCATCGGAGTTGTCAGCAACCAGTCGTGTTCTGACACAGTCTGAGAAATCAATGGCCAAGCGCTTGATAGCAGCATTGGATGACTTGTCCATGAATGTGTCAGACCTTTTACCTGCAAGTAACGAGATTGCCAAGACTATGAAGGTTGCACACACTTTGGAGACTAATATGGAAAGGCCAGAGGAGGAGGATGTGTTGTACTTATATTCTTCACAAGGGACGAAGCCGGATAGAAGAATAGCCTACGAGCCCACTACTGATTTGGTTGTTGGTCATGTCGCTGTGGTCAAGGTACAAATGGATGACTCTAGCGGATTGAGAGGATGGGACGTGGTGGAGGTCAAATCACTACCAGTGAATGGAGAAGTGGAATGTGTGTATTTAAAGCCCTTGTACTCTGGGGCTCAGAAGTTGGTGTACACTGAAACACAATACCCAACTTGGCCAGAAGATTGGATGGACCACAAGCTTGTGCCTATTACCGTGGGGGTTAGGAGAAAAGCAACATGGACGGGCGATATTCCCATTGACGCATTTCAATTTAGCTGCGAACCCACCAAGGGTATGAAGATCCAGAGAAAGTACCACACAAGCATGCTCCTAGCTTGTCAATCCATTGAGAAGGACACCAGGGCAGAGGCTGTGCAATCGGATGGAGACAATGCATACATTGCTGAGGAGGAGGAGATGGAGGAGGAGGAAGATGGGGATGGGGACATGGAGGAGGAGAAGGAGGAGGAAGAGGAGGACGAGGAGGGGGGGGAGGAGGAGGAGTAAGATGTTTGACACATAGCCGTTTTTTACGTTGTAACATTCGCAATCTGTACGTTTCTCCGTCTTTCAAGCTCATTTCAAGCATATTTTGTCAAAATTGACTACAATCTTACGTTTTTCATCGTAAGATTGCATTTGAAAAGCATCAAAAGACCCCCAAAAAGTGATTGTAAGATTGGAAATCCGTTCGGAAGCAGGAACGCCCATTATGTCTGACTTGTGTAATGCTCAAGCACATGCAAGAACACTGTCCCGTACTCTGCACACTTCTCCTTCAGCCGATTGAACAGCACAGAGTGGCTCAAAGTCAGCATCTGACGGGCAACCTTGGTTGTCAGCTCCCGTTCAGCACTGATTGTCATCTTCGCCGTCTCCAATTGAGGTACCAACAACACATCGTAGCGAGCGGCCAAGAAATTTGTTGTCTGGTCCCTAAACTCTTTCTTGAGGTAAAAAATTCTCTTCCGAATGCGAATCATATGCTTCTTTATCTTCATCCTCTCTTTTGATCGTAAGGTTTTCTCAGTATCCAACCTTGACTGCAGCTTGTCATGAACCAGCAGGAGTTTGACAAGGTCGGATGCCTGTCCCTGACCAAGCATGAAGGATTCCTCATTCTCTGGTGAGTACGTGACCATTGTTTTGCGGACGCCTGGGTCGATGGATGCAGTTGCAACCTTGTCTGGATGGACAGGCTTCCGCTCTGCCCTCCTGTCCGTGGCAGCGACAGACAAGACGAGGAAATATTCGCCGAAGCGGGATTTGTGGACCTTTGGATCGTGGGTCGGGTTTTCCTCAGGCATCAACTTATGGAGTTGTTTGCTACCGAAGTAGCGCATGTTGCCCAATATGTCTTTGAAGATGAAGAGTTTGTCGCCATCCTTGGAAACGTTCTTCTGATCCATCTCAATGGCCCAACCCCTCTCAAGCTCTGTCTTCTTCCGTCTGAACGGAGCTGAAAACTGCTTGATGGTACCTGCTTTCAGATTCGAAAAGCAAGCCTTGATGTTTGCCAAGGCAGCCTTGATTGCGCTTTGGCGTACGCTTTTGGGGCACTGAAGCAACCATTGGCGATTCTTGAAGTCCGGGTTTGGCATCTTTCCCTCCCCCCTCACCTTGTTCGTCACATACCTGTCTCGAATTCGGAAGACAGACTTGTGAGTGCTCCCGACACCCAACCGTGCTGCCACCGCCTTGTTGTACATGAACCGGCTGCACCCCGCAAACTCTGCCAGCATCGATTTCTGAGCCTTGGTTGGGTTCAGCTTCAGCTTTAAGGTCCTCAACTTGGGTTTGGCATTTGACTTTGTAGCGTCTTCCACCGTTCCATCGGTAACTATATACTTGAACGATGGACATGAGGTCTTTTCCAAGCTCGTCTTCAGGGGCTCCGTCTTGGTGATCGAGACCGATGATCGAGTAGGAGTGCTGTGAGCAAATCCATTAAATGAGCTCGAAACCAAACCTTGCGTGCCTGTCTTTGGAAGCCACAACAATTGACGATACAAGTCCTGTCGTGACGAGACCCAATACTCGTAAAAGTCCTGGGCGCTTGAAGTTGAGCCCTGATCCGACGTCCTTGACTTCAATGACTTGCTCGCATCCGGAATGTTTGTCAGAAATATGGGTTTGCAAGAACAATTGCTGTCTGAGCAGGTCGGGTTGTTGTTTGTGTGAGGACACACGTGCGTAGAGAATGACTTGACGACTGCTGGTTTTTTTTTCCTGCTCAATGAGGTAGCCTTGGATGCTGCTTGGGTCAAAGAGACGTTGGTTGCCTGGAGTCCGGATCGTTCTGATCGTGCCATTATCCGCCCATCGACGGAGGACAGTCCTGGAGACACCAAGGGCATCGGAGGCCTTTCCAATTTTACAGAAGCTTTGGTTGCCATACATGGCATTCTGATATTTAGTACATAATGGGCGTTCCTGCCTCCCGGCCGATTTTTTTAAATTTCTAATCAGGATTTAGAGCCTCTTGAACGACTCGATAGCTTGAGACATAAGCACCAAGGAATCACAATTCCGCTCCATACCATGTTTCGCAACCAGTCAAAATCGGCCGGGAGGCAGGAACGCCCATTACATGCAAATTCCTTATACACTGTTAGATTTACTTATTTTCGGAAAGCAAACGAGTCAACTGTTGCAACCTTCTTGATTAAATGATTAAAATAGTAAACAAACTGACTGTTTTACGTGAATCTCGATGTAATTGTGCTACTTTCTGCAATGATCTCCAGAACATGGTCTTGATTCTGAAAGTCGACAAGCTATCCGTCGTCGTTTTTGAGTGTGATGCCGATACGTCGGATCGATGACAGAGGCAGGTCCCAAGTCTTTGGTGTCCCCATGATGGTCCGTATCCCGCTAGATAGACTTCCGCAATGCTCGGACGTGGAAGTGTTCGTGGGATACTCGATCACTGCGAATGCGGTGTTCACGTTAGCGTTGGGGCTAACAAGTACTTCAGCGCTCGGCTGCCACATCTCTACGACGATGAAACGTCTGAACGCTAGTAGGTCGATACGGAACGGGGCCTCGAGTAGCCAGACGTTAGCGTCCGTGTCGAAGGTCGCTGACAAAATCGAATCAGACTCGAATCCTATGAGCCGCGCTGGACATGAGGATTCGTTGCCGAACCAAATACCGAACGCGGCATCCGGACTTGAGAACATGATCCGGCTGTCTACGCCCCTAAAAGACGCAGTGATAGAATGGGATCCTAACTGTGAATTCAAAGCAATAGCGAGAGCTGCACCAGACATGTAATCGCCGCTTTGAAGCGCAAGTTTTTAGGGAGGGTGGGTGCCCACCACGATACCAAAGTCGCTATTTCGATGGCCTGGTAACGTGAAGGCTGCGTTGGGAAGAATAGCTCCTGCAAGATGCACCGACCGGATGTCCCTGATTTCCGTGTCGAGAATTACGGAGTAGTGGTTCGGACTGGGGTAGGTCGAATGGTCACGCGACCGACTATCGATCAAGATCTTGCGTTCGACACGGTACGGAGACGACGACGCATAGCTGCTCCGATCCATTGTTTATTGCATTGTATTTGCCACAAAAGAATAAGCGTAAAGGAACGCAACACAAATGCCTGCGTCATCGAAACCACTCACTCATCCGGTAGGGCGTTCCACAAATTGCGTCTCCGACTGTATCATGGGATCCCAACCGAGGTGTGGCTACACATTGGTATTGGACTGGACATGAACAGGAGCGTGTTATATTTTCGCAAAATTCCACATTGCTCTTGTAGTTACATTTTTGTCCCACTTTATTTGAGAAAAAACTATACCTAGTATTTACACATCGACACATATGTCCCTCTTCAACGTCAATTTTGTAAAAAATCTTAAATTGACATTCGCATGTTTGAGTGATGAGACAGCGAAGGAAGTAGAAGAAGATGTACGACTCAAAAAACCCTCACCATATCCCCACAATAAGTCGACGACATCCAACACCAACGACAATCTTTCCATAATTCCCGTGTCCGACACATACCACATCGACAACCTGTACCCCATAACGGACCACGTTGAGTTCTGGAACATCTTCGTCGTGGGCAACGACAAAACGTACATCCTTGCGAACGTGAAAGACCCGCACATATTTCTCCCCCAGGTGGACCAAATGACCAACGAGCGTGGGAACAGGATTCTGCCCCCCGCTCTAATGAAGATGTTCGACAATATATGGACGAAGACGCTTACCGGAGTCAAACTCCAGTTCTACCTGTTATGGGACGGAAAACTGTTCTTTGTGAACACGTACCCCTTTCTCAACGAAAATCAGTTGGTCATAGGCGCGATCATGTTCATGCGCGCATTCGACAATGCGTACATCAAAGATGCTTCCCCCTCGCAATAAGTACTGGACATAATTTGATTTCTACGTCTTCCTACGGTTTCTACGGAATAGGTGGCCGTCATACTGGTACACTCGGACAAGGGAATTATGTTACATAATATGCCGAGTCCCCCAAAATCCTCTTGTATGTGTTTATCTTCTACACTTCGCTCGACACTGCGTTCTGTAAAGAACTTGTCAGCTTGTAATCAATTGTGCGTCCTACCACAACTTCCAGTTTGCAATATTTCTTTGGCCTCGCAAGAATTCCGGGGCGGGTTGGGTACATTGTAAAGCAATTGTGGATGTTAATGGCTGCATTTAGGTCACGGTTTACAAACAACTTGCTGTTCTCCATGGTGGAACTGCACCATAGCAAGCCTCGAACCGTGCGCCCTTCTTTTTCGGCCTGCACACTCTGGAGGACGGTGGTGCTGTCCTTGTGCCAGATCTTTGTGGTACGGAATTCGTCAATGACGGCAACTCGCCCCTTGAAACGGTCGCTAAACGCATTGAACGCGCTCGTTGTAGGGACAGAAAGTTCACCCTTGCCACCAGGGGCAAACTTAGAAGAACCGTATGCGATGACAATTGTTTTCCTCTCACCGACATCCGCCTGGACCTCGTTGAAGAAGCGTGCTAAGACACGTTTCTTGCCACCGTAGAGCCGCAGGCGCTGCGCGCCCCACCGCGACTTGGGCATCTCCCCCCATCGAGAATCCCAATGGTTGACCATTACAGTCACGTAAGCGTCAAACGACTCTAGAGATGTGCGCTTGGGACTGTTGTCCTTCAGGTCGTCAAGGCAGTCCTGGATGTTAGACACTTCTTGGTCGGACCTCTATATTTGAAGACCCCGCTCTCAACGTAGTACCGCTCCCGCGTGAGTCTCTTGCTCCCGAACTCGCAGTGCCTCTTCCTCTTCCTACCCCCCTTATCTTTTTCTTCGACCTTATTTTTCTTCCAAGTCAAAAAGGCAATGTTGCAGCGTCCAGGGTCGTTTGCAACGACCACCACATTGGGGTCGGACTCGGAAAACTCGCGGAGAGTATTGGTCTGCTTCTTAATCGCCGTTCCGTCGTCCTTGATTGAAATCTTTTTCTTCTCGGCCCTAAGAAAGTGGGTACAAGCCATTACGCCGTCAGTGTCTATGGTGCATGTAAACACACCTTTCCCAGTAGAACGGATGTTTTCCACATCGAAGACCGACTCCTAGTGCTCCTTGTTCGTCAGCGTCTTTTCAAGACTCTCGACGAGACCCACGTCCTTGAGGACGCCCAGTAGGCCGTCGGTGTCTATCGTGATGAAGGCGTGCTTGACTGTTGGGATGGGAGCGATGTTGACCAGCTTGGCGTAGCCCTCGTCCTCTGTGGCCTCGAGGTATCGATTGATAAAGACGTTGTACCGGATCATCTTGGCGCTGTTGGAAACGCTCTTAAGCCACTGTCGGTTGATCTCGTCCCTTCCGATGATCGAGTGCTGAATCTTCAGCAACATCTTGGTTCGCTCCGGTAGGAGCGAATGTATCGCTATGAGGTCTTCCTTTACTCCCCAAGAGTGGATATCGTAGAGGAGGTATCGGTGGAATACGGTCTCGTCAATGCCGTGCTCATCTTTGAACTCCTTGGCCAAGATCCTGTTTTCCTTCAAGTAAACGAACTTCTTGATCCATGTGGAGAGATGGACTCTGTAGTGGTTATTGAAGTTGGTCAGGTACTTCTTCGACGCGTGGCTGTACAGGTTTCGATCGCCATCGTAGCGAGCGATGGCACCCACGTATTGTTTCTTCTTTTTCACAATTACCTCGCGCCCCTCAATCTTCTCCCTAAACCAATAGTTGTTGTGAAAGAACCTTTCGACTGTGGCGTCCCTCGTCTCCATGTACGCCTGTCTCGACCCCACCATAAGCTGCCGAATGAAGTTCTGGTCGACGCTAGGGACACTTACAGTGTGAAGTTGCGCATCTGGTACCCCTTCGAAGACTTCTTTTAATATCCGGTTCACCGCAACACCGGCAAGATAAGTCCTCTTGGATACGCTGTCGACCCGCTCCTTAATCACCTTGGTGATAACGTCCTTGTTGTCCTTATCAGCTATGATCCGACTCAGTGTACACTTTACCACGTTCTCCTCGCCGTTTTTCCTGTCCTTAATTTTGGCCGCCCGGTCCGGTCGCGTACGCTTGTCCGGAGGCTCTTTATTGACTATCGTCTCCATTTAGTAGCCAATGTATCTATTTCCTTGTATCAAGGTCCAGAAATTGTATTCAATGACATTCGAAAAAAGCCTCTACGTGTTTCTCTTTAACAGAACTCAAAGCCTTATACACATCTTGGCTTTTATAGAAATCGCGTTTGACGATGGAGAACACCCCTTATATTGGGTTGAATCAAGGTGAGTAGGGAGGAGTGTATAGGAGCTCCCACCCCCTTGAAGCTGCAAGTGTTTTGACCTTCTTGGGGTGGTGAAACGCAACGTTGTCAAGTATTTAATTTATTCAATTTACTGTAACATTATTGACCGGTCTGAGTGTAACCGCGCATGCTCAAGAACTCGGGGCGTCTGGCTATGTCACGAGAAGACGCGCCGCCGACAACCCATTCTTCAGGAGGCACTCTGTTAACGTCCGCATCAGGACGTTTGAACACTACGGGGTCAAACGTGTCCCATCGTCGCTCAGCTAAGCGGTCCACGATGCGTCCGGACTTGGTTGGAATGGAGCAACCGCGACCCGTGGATCGACCGTCATCAACGTTACGCTCCATGAGGTGGGTGTCACAGAAAGTCGTAGGGGCTTCGTCTATCGTGAACAACCTCCCGGATCGGCGACCGCCGTAGATACCGTGGAATCGAAATAGCGATGCATCCCCGCCACCGCGGCGCGTGGTCATACACCCCTCTTGGTGGCGTTGCGCGCAACCGGCGATGATCAAAGGCGTCGGTTCGTGCGCCCCAATGTGTGGCGCAGCAACAAACGTCCGAGGCTGCACAGTAGTACTACCATCATCATCATCATCATTCCATCCAGGGGAAGGGACGAAGGCACCCACGCCGTACCCGTCCCACACGCGCATGTTCGGGAATCGCGAAGCGACATCCTCAGGGTCCCGCATTTTATCCGACGCGAGAGAACGCTTCTTATGCTCACCAGACCCTGGATCGTAATCATCTCCGTCACTGTCACTGTCACTTTCACTTTCACTGTCACCGACTAGACACTGGTTCCTAGATGTGTTGTTGGCCATATCGAAGTGACGCCGAGTCACCAAAAGGAACGTCTCGTCATCCGCATTGTAGTCGTCGTCAGAATTCCTGTTTTTTTTGCCATCATTGCTGGGATCACATTCCTTAGTAGTAGTAGCATCAGAAGCAGCAGTTGCACCGTCGTCTTTCTTTCCGGTGATGTAATCGCGTATGCGGGTATCACAAACAATGTTCCGCTGCCTATCGCGCATACGCAGGTCCGTCAGAGTCATGTCTGCAAGCTTGCGCTCGTCAGAGTCGCGAAGTGCCCGGAAGCATCGGTCGCTTCTCAAACGGTTGGCCGTGTCGTACAAGGGCATTTTGTAGAAACGTACAAAAAATTGTAGGCGCGCAGAACTCCCGTAAAAAAAAACTATGGTATTATTATACAAACTCAATTATCTCACAAAATGGCTGGAGGACTCATGCAGCTCGTCGCTTTCGGAGGTACAGGATGTGTACCTCTCATCCAACCCCCAGGTTACCTTCTTCAAGGTCGTGCACCGCAGGCACACATCCTTTGCCATGGAGTCCATTGAACAGGTCTTCAACGGAAGCGCAGACGTCGGACGCAAGGTCACCGCAAACATCTCCCGAAACGGAGACCTTATCCACAAGGCATACCTAAGGGTCGAGCTGCCAGCCATATCCGTCCCAGAGGGAACCGCATTCAGGTGGCTCAACTGGATCGGACACATTCTCATCAAGACCGTCGACATCGATATCGGAGGGCAGCGCATCGATCGCCACTACGGAGACTGGATGCACATCTGGAACGAGCTCACCCAGACACCAGGACATCAACTAGGATACGCGTCCATGCTAGGAAACACGCCCGAACTCACCCAGATATACGACAACTGCTTCGGAACATCAGGAAGGGGGGCCATGACCGTGCCATCCAAGACCCTATGGATCCCCCTGGAGTTCTGGTGGTGCAGGAACCCAGGACTCGCCCTGCCACTCATCGCACTGCAGTACCACGAGGTCAAGATCAACCTAGAGTTCAACGACGCCAAGAACTGCTTCTGGGCAGGACGCAACACTGCACTCACATCGTCAGACCCACCCACCTGGACAACCAACCTGAACCTAGTATCAACACCATCTCTAGCAACAGCTTCACTATTCATCGACTACATCTTCCTGGATACAGACGAGCGACGCAGGTTCGCAAGCGCACCACACGAGTACCTCATCGAGCAGCTGCAGTTCGGGGGAGACGAGTCAACCTCACAGACATCAAACAACTTCAAGCTCAACTTCAACCACCCGTGCAAGGAGATCGTGTGGGTCGTCCAGCCAGACGACAACATCTCAGAGTCCGCACCATTCGGAAAGCAGTGGTTCAACTACACAGACAAGGTCATGTCATCACCCTCACCAAGCATTACGGACGCAATGCCAGGAATCGCATCAGGAGGAACATACGGAGTCTACATCCCAGTCGCAGCAGACGGAGGAGAGAACCCAACCGCTAGGGCAAAGCTGTCTCTAAACGGACACGAGCGACTGTCAGAGAGGGACGGAGAGTACTGGAACCTGGTGCAGACGTACCAGCACCACGAAAACGTACCATCTAAGGGAATCAATGTATACTCATTCGCGCTCAAGCCAGAGGAACACCAGCCATCAGGATCTTGCAACATGTCTAGAATTGATAACGCCAACCTAACAATCAACCTAACCACAAACGCAGTCAACCTAAACGGATCACCAAGGTCAGTCAAGGTAAGGATATATGCTGTCAATTACAATGTACTAAGAATCATGAGTGGTATGGGGGGACTAGCTTTTGCCAGTTAGGATAATCACGGGAATGGGTTGTTCATCCAAACCAGTTAATATACTTAGAATATTGTAGCTATGTAAAGACATAAGTTCTCCTAATAATCGATGGTATGGGTTATACAACCCGATATCCCCCTCCAAAAACAAACAATGTTGTCAATCATTGTCATGTCTGAGATGAGATCATGCGGTTTTGTTGGATGACCGGACCGAGTGTAAAGAACGACGGATTCTCCTTGTTGTATATTAATTACTGAATCAAGATGGTTTTCACCATCACCGGAGATTTTCGACATGGTCGCATGTTTGGTGTCAATTTACTCTACTCGTATTCCGGAGAAACATTCGTCGCGCTTTCTGTTCGAAAGGGTGCGCGGATAAAGACCGCGGATGCTGATGAGAATACGTTCATGGGTTTGATGGACGTTTACGACCCGGATGTATTCGGTATCAACGTCCACGTATCCACCAATGGATACGTGCGAGGCAAGGGTGGATTCATTCACTCGATGATCCTCGACGCCGGTGGCTTGACTGTGGACCATATCAACCGCATCCCTTTGGATAACCGTCGCAAGAACCTTCGCGTAGCATCCATGAGCGTGCAGAACGGCAACCGTATGTCGTGTTCAGAATAATCTCCCCCTACGGAGCTGACGCCATACTTTGACGAGATGCCCGCGTTCCTTAGATGGGACCGCAGCTATCTTCGGTTTGTAAGCGACAAGTACAGCATCAACGGTACGAGGGGTGAAAACGTCAGCATCGTGAACAAGTTTCGAGATGCCGCATTGAAGTTGAAGACGGCGATCATTGAAGACATTGAGTACTCCCGAGACCTTGCAACGTTGTCCCAATTGCGTGAAGAGTACATTCAGATCAACAAGCTGGTACACTCTCTGTACCCTGAGCACTTTGACATGTACGACGACACCACCGACAAGGTGTACCGGTGCACTCCCGAGTTCATCGACCAATGCCTTTCAAAGTTGCCTGCGACAAAGGACGGTGATGTCTTGCACGGTCCCCTGGCTCTGAGCACCACGTATCGCCCTGACGAGTCCTTAAGGGTGTGTTACATGACACGCGGAGATTACCAGAAGAGGGAGATCGTCTTTGACCTGGATTTAATGGAGCACTTTAAGTCCTGTCGCGCCGTGGACGTCGATTCTGGAAGCCCCATCATCCGGGTAGGCGATTCGAAGATAACACTGAGGGCGTATGTATGGACGCACTTGCTCAATCGCGAGGTCCCCTCCGGGTTCAGCGTTGGGCTCCGCAACAGCAACCCCCTAGACGTCCGTGCGTCCAACCTGATCCTCATTGACGAGGGCGTGCACCAGCGCCGAAAGACTGTCGTCGAGGGCTTCAACGACGACCTGGTTCGGACGATCGACCCGGATGCCACGGCTTACTCTCGTACCAGCAAGAACGGGGAGACACACGTTGTGTTCCTGGACTTCACCGTTCACCGTGTCATGCCTGCCCTGAGCTTGGAGCCCCGCAACGTGAGCGTGCTGCGTCCCAAGATGCTTCTCCGGGAATACGTGTGGAATGGCCTATCGACGTCCGGTGACGGCAGCTCTGGTGTCGTGGTGCCTTTGAATTACGACATGTTCGACGTGCGCACTTCCAACCTGGTCAAGGTGCATGGCCTCTCCTCTTCGAAGAGTTTTTCGGCACCGGCGAGCTCCGACGTGCCTTCCGTGGTCCGCGCCCGCGTTCCGTGGGAGTTCATGCCATTTGGCCTGAAGTACTGCTACAACAAGGCTCAGAGCATGGAGGGTTTCAACCAGAGCAAGATGATCGACCCCAAAACCAAGCATTGGTACCTATCCATTAAGGCGGACGCTGGCATCGACTCCGTCAAGGTCGCGAAGATCGAAGAGAGCCTCGGTGCGTGCTACCTAGCCCTGGTCGAGTTCCCTGGTTTCGGGAGGTTTCCCTTGACTCTCCCCCGATTGACGTGTTCCGTACCGTTCATTCCCGGTACTGCCGGGCAATGCGTACTCTGCGCGAGATGCAGGAATGTGTGCAAGGGGGCACACAGGATGTGTCGAGGGTGTTCCTGACTTCCGGTGGATCTTGACTGGTTTCGGAGCCTTGTCTGGTCGGAATCGCAATCGACACACTTGAGTTCTTTCCCGCTTCCGATGTTCTTGCACGCGGCTCCGCTGGCATACGTCCAAAAAGAGTATAAATATCGTCAGTTTCTTATTGTGGATTGGATTACTGAATCAAGATGGTTTTCCTCATCACCGGTGATTTTCGACATGGTCGCATATTCGCTGTCCATTTACTCTACTCATATTCCGGAGAAACCTTCGCTGCGCTTTCTGTTCGCACGGGTGAGCAGAGCAAGACGTTCATGGTTTTGATGGACGGTTACTACCCAGCTGTCTTCGGGAACGAGCTCACAATATCCACCAATGGATACGCTAAATGCAATGTTGGGCACATTCACACGATGATCCACGACGCCGGGGTAACAGTGGACCATATCAACCGCATCCCTTTGGACAACCGTCGCAAGAACCTTCGCGTAGCAACCACCATGAGCGTGCAGAACGGCAACCGCGTGTCGTCTGTAGAAATAGACCCCCCGGAGGAGCTGAAGCCATACTTCGACGAGATGCCGGCGTTCCTTCGATGGGAACGCAACTATCTCCGATTTGTAAGCGACAAGTACAACATCAACGGTACGAGGAGTGATAAAGTCAGCATCGTGAAAAAGTTTCGAGATGCCGCAGTGAAGCTGAAGACGGCGATCATCGAAGACATTGAGTACTCACGACACCTTGCAACTCTGAACCAGCTGCGAGACGATTACATTCAGATCAACAAGCTGGTACACTCTCTGTACCCCGAGCACTTTGACATGTACAACGACAGCACCGACAAGGTGTATCAGGGCACTCCCGAGTTCATCGAACAATGCCTTGCGAAGTTACAGGCGGCAAAGGAAGGCGACGTCATGATTGTACTCCACCCGGGCTCTGAGCGCCACTTATCGCCCTGACGAGTCCTTTAGGGTGTGTTACACTCAGACCGTTATTATTGAATCAATTCCAATTCTCAATGTACAACTTGGACCGACGGTCGATTGTTGTACACATTGCTGCAAAGTTTGAGGATAGTTGCTATACTTGCGACATTTTTAGGCACCGGCGAGCCGACGTGCCTTCCGTGGTCCGCGACCGCGTTCCGTGGGAGTTCATGCCATTTGGCCTGAAGTACTGCTACAACAAGGCTCAGATCATGGAGGGTTTCAACCAGAGCAAGATAATCGACCCCAGAACCAAGCATTGGTACCTGTCCAAGAAGTCGGACGCGAGCGTCGACTAGCGTCAATGTCGCGAAGGCTGAGGAGAGCCTTGGTGCGTGCTACCGAGCCTTGGTCGAGTTCCCTGGCGTCGGGAGGTTTCCACATGACTCTCTCCCGATTGACGTGTTCCGTACCGTCCATTCCCTGTACTGCCGGGCGATGCGTACTCTGCGCGAGATGCAGGAATGTTGCAAAGTCGACCCTGCGGATGTGCGATTCGCAAAAAAAAGAATCGCCCCCAATGATATACTCGCAACATAACATAATGCCGACCATTTCTCTAGCGTCCCTTAAGCATATGGCCACCCATTACAATGCTGAACCACTAGATAGTGCTACCACCAATGTGGCAAGTGCTCCCGAAGATGGTTCTCCTTCTCTTGAGCATGCGGCGAGTGCTCCTGAAGAAGGTTCGTTTCAGGAGGAGGAGGAGGCGTGTGCTACTGAGGAGAAGGCGAGTGCTCCTGAAGAAGATCATTCTTCTCCGGATGAGAGTGTGAGTATTATTGAAGAATGTTCTCCTAAGGAGGAGGAAAATGCGGGTGCTCCTGAAGAAGGTTCGTTTCAGGAGGATGAGGCGGGTGCTACTGAGGAGAAGGCGAGTGTTCCTCAAGAATGTTCTTCTCGGGAGGAGGAGGCGGGTGCTACTGAGGAAGATCATTCTTCTCCGGATGAGAGTGTGAGCATTATTGAAGAATGTTCTCCTGAGGAGGAGGAAAATGCGGGTGCTCCAGGAGAAGGTTCGCTTCAGGAGGATGAGGCGGGTGCTACTGAGGAGAAGGCGAGTGTTCCTCAAGAAAATCATTCTTCTCCGGATGAGAGTGTGAGTATTATTGAAGAATGTTCTCCTGAGGAGGAGGAAAATGCGGGTGCTCCGGAAGAAGGTTCGTTTCAGGAGGAGGAGGAGGCGGGTGCTCCTGAAGAAAATCATTCTTCTCCGGATGCGAGTGTGAGTATTATTGAAGAATGTTCTCCTGAGGAGGAGGAAAATGCGGGTGCTCCGGAAGAAGGTTCGTTTCAGGAGGAGGAGGAGGCGGGTGCTACTGAGGAGAAGGCGAGTGTTCCTGAAGAAGGTTCTCCGGAGCAGGAGGCTGTGAGTGGACGTGGACGAGGGCGTGGTCGCATTCCGCGAATTTCTGCGCCCCCTCGTCCTCTTCCTGACCGCGTCATGTCTTTGCGCGTCACCCATCGTCACGCAACAAGAGACGTTCCTGAGACGTTTCCACCACCATCGGCTACCGATAATTATACTAGTACCGATAGTACACCCCCGTTTATCGGTACCAAATCTCCATTTGTGAGCGCACCCTCGCATATCATTGATCAGATCTGTGCTTCGCCCCCGATTATTATTGTCAATGGGAACAGTCGGCGCTTGATTTCGAGTTCCTTCCGCCCTTGCTCCGTCAGGTTTGGTGCAGGCAGCGTAGGACGCCGTGCCGCTCCTTGAAAATGGTTTTAAGTGTTTGTGGATTTTCCCTAAACGATTTTTTGCAACACTTAATTTAAGAACAAATGTAAGTGTACAGATGATTCAATTATCGGATACATCATCCATTCATTACAGTCAGAGACAGAATTTATGGGACACCCTTACCGGTGACCCTTGAACCCAATGGGTAGGTCAGCTAAAGGTTTTGTATCAAAGTCCCAATCCTTCGTGTCCTTCATCCCGTATTTCAGCATTTAAGCTGGCCCAGAGGATAACAATTGTAAGCTGCTAACTGACCCAGGTGGGTCGGTTGGTTGAGCGCCCACATTTGCCTCTCCGGAAACTGTGGTTTTTGGGGTGGGCGATGAGGAGGGCACACAAAATGCCGCTGGTCGCTCTTTCCCGTCCATCCACGTCGTCAGAAGCAGAAGAAGGTTCTTGGCAGCGTTCACGTCTCGGTTCCAGGTTGCACCACAGCGCACATTGGATGATGCGCTTTTGACACTGTTGCGACAGTGCAGTACTTTGTGGACCTTAACGTTCTTCACCACCGTCTTCTGCTTCTCAAACGTTGTTGTTGTTGTTGTTGTTGTAGGAGCCCCGTCGATGAGGGCGGAGGGCTCGTTTTGAACTCTGCGCCAGACGACGCTGTCTGCCTTCATGTTTGCGAGCTTCTGGAAGCAGCCGTGGCAAGTACAAGAAGTGTTGCGTTCGTCGACGTTTTTGAACAGAACGTTCTGACGACGTGAAAGGCACTTCCTGATCTCTTTCACTGGTCCAGAACACGAACGACTGATGCCATAGCCCTGGTTGGACCAGTTGCCGAAGCCAACAACGGTCTTCTTTGCTTTTGGAGCAATCACATCGCATACCTTTTCTTCAATCGTTTTCTTCTGTGCTTTTGGAGCAATCAAATCGCATACCTTTTCAATCGTCTTCTGTTTGCCCACATATCGAAAGAATCGCATCGATCGGTAACCTCTGTTGGCTCGGTGTTGAAGGAGGGTCGGGAGCGCGCTGAGGTAACCTCTGACATGGTCCTGCATGTCGTGCATACTGCTCGTAGTCGGCGATGGAATGGACTTCACGAGGTCTTGCGTATCGGCATTCCATTTGTTTGTGCGACGATTGCTGGTATTGTACCCAGCTGCTTCGCTAAAGCGGGCAGAGCTGAAATACTCGACTCGACCGTCAGAAGATGCTATAGTGACGATATCTGTCATACCCGGGTCGATACCGACACGCAGCGCACCCTGGCGCAAAGAAGCGTCCTGGCAGTCTTCGATACTTGCGTCTTTGGGATACCCCGCATTATCTCCTCCTCCTTCTCCAGCGATATCTTTACCCACCTGATGCTTCATTTGGACGGAGACCCCTTTGCCGTCGCTGAGGATTCGGTTGTCAAAACGAGACCCTTTCTTCTCAAGTCCTTGGACATTGAAGTACTTTCTCCACAACATGGAATGATTATCGTGACGTCCGTCGCCACGGACGCTCTCGAGCGGCGAATCGCCCATGCTGAGAAGCTTCATGAGTGTCATGGACGATATAGGGACGTAAGAAATGGTGAAGCCGCTCTTGCGTGGAAGGATACTGAACAGACGGGGGCGTTTTTTTGTTGTTTTCTCTTTTAGATCCGCTCCCAACTCTGTAAGCACGTGATGAAACAGTCTCATTGTCAGGTGTGCTCGAGTGTTGAACTGCTTCCCCCTTGGCAGCGGCAAGAGATCTCTCAGGCGTCTGACAACGTCTTTGATGAGGTTCGCATGCACGAGACCCGCTGGGATGATTTTGTCGATATCCGAGTCAGGATACTGGACCACTGCCTTGACAATCTTATTGAAATGTTTCTTCAACGAGGGATGTTTCAAGCGCAGGTACTTGATTACAACCCTGTCCACGTTTGCCCAGACGCTGTTGCATGCCATCGTCGCCATTTGTATTGAGACGTCTGCGATTACCTGTCCCCATTGACAAACATCCACCTTTAAGTATCCTGCAGGCCTGAGAGCGTCGAAAGCAACCATGCTATCTTTCAAGCTCTGGTCCAGCGTATCATTTCGGACATTGGATATCGAGACCGCAAGTATGCACCTGTAGTAGAAGTTCCGATCCAGGTGCGGCAACTGCTTGACATCAAAGTCTCCATCATCTAGGCATCTGGTTATGTGAAAATTTGCGAATAAGTATGCCTCTGCAACTGCGTGGTTGATTACGAGTACCATTCTTTGGATCCTTGAGCAGATCTTCTGCCTCGATACATCCATGCACAAAGAATTAAGCGTCTTCTTGACCACCATGATGTCCAGATCGTCGTCATCTCCGTTGTTTGTCACCACCCCCATCGAGAGGGAGTGATTATTATTTTGGTGATACCATACTAACGGACAATTTCCTTATACCCTAATACGCGCACGTTATCATGATTGATGCAGAGGTAAGACATCGCGCGGTTGTTCACTACAAATACTATAATCGTAGCTTGAGGAAAGTTAGTCTGTTGTACAAAGTATCAAAATCGTCACTCCAACGTTGGGTCACCAAAGCCAATATAAAACATCATCGGAAGAAACGGGCGAGCGTCATTATCTGTATTGACAAGATCGGTTACAAAGCTTGAATTGGTCAAATCCCCAAAATAAAAGGTGTCCCACAATCAAATGTCCCTAGCTGTATGGATGCACTAGTATGTCGAATATCGTGACACCTTCGTATCCCTACATACCAATATTTGAATCCGCAAAGCCGCACATACCAGGCATCCTCGCAAAGTCAGGCTCTTCGGGGTCCCCGACCATCTCCTTTTCCAACGCTCCGGACACTGGCCTGTTCAATCCAGTGTCTGGAACACTAGGTGTGGTCGCAGGAGGGACAGAGATGGTGCGTGTGTCAGACACAATAGTATCATTGATGGGGGATCTAGTGGTGTCATCGAACATAGTCCCGATGATGAACGCGACGCAGTACATCGGGACATCGTCCATGCACTTCAAAGAGGCGTGGATCGACGAGCTGCACATCTCGTCGAACACTCTCTACATCGGGGACACGCCAGTGCTTTGCGCTGATAATGATGCCGTATCCATCCGCGCTGACCCGGGGCAAGGCATCACGCTAACGACCACCAAGGGAGTCAATGTAGTGTCGGAAGGGGGTGTCACGATGCGTGTATCAGGACCTCTAGGGAGAGTTAACATCCAGTCTAGCGGAGCAGGTAGCACCGTGAATTTGGGAGCGGAAAAGGAAATTGTGATGACAGCACCTCTTACGACGATATCAAGTAACATGATCGTAAAAGGTGACCTGACTGTAGAAGGCACACAATTAACGGTGAACACACAGACGGTGACGGTTAAGGACAATATAATTGTACTTAACTCAGGTGAGATAGGATTAGGCGTCTCAAAGGGTGAGGCAGGATTTTCTATAGATAGGGGAGATGCTCCCGAATATCAGCTTCTTTTTAGGGAGTCGGACAACGCGTTCGTAATAGGTCCACAAGGCTCCCTCACACCCATAGCGACCGAGACCTTTGCACGCAACGCAAACAATATATCCAGTGGAACATTAGCGGTTGCTAGAGGAGGAACGGGAGTCTCCTTCAGTACCGGAACAGGGGAAACCGTGCTCAGCGATAATGCTACGATGAGCAACTTGACGACTATAGGAGGAATGATCAGCGGTAACGGTAGCGGACTTACCGCATTGAACGCAAACAACATATCCAGTGGAACATTAGCGGTTGCTAGAGGAGGAACGGGGGTCTCCGCCAGTACCGGAACAGGTAGTGTTGTTTTGAGTTTTTCTCCGACGTTTACGGGAACAACTAACTTTGCATCTCTAACAACATCTGGGACTTTAATGATCAATGGTAACATGACCTTCGGAACCGGAGTCAATCTATTTGTAAACCCTAACGATTCCGTGACTGCTCCAGGGTACTCTTGGAATACTGATACAAATACCGGAATGTATCGTGTTGCGGCAGATTCAATAGGGTTTGCTGTAGGCGGGGTCAATAAAGCTACTATAAACAGCACTGGTATAGTGGGTAGCGGGGCTAATATAACTGGTTTAAGTACTGCCAACATATCCACCGGGATTTTGGCGGTTGGTAATGGAGGCACTGGAGTCAGTACCGGTTTAGGTGCCCTGAACGCAAACAACATATCCAGTGGAACATTAGCGGTTGCTAGAGGAGGAATGGGGGTCTCCGCCAGTACAGGAACAGGTAGTGTTGTTTTGAGTTTTTCTCCGACGTTTACGGGAACAACTAACTTTGCATCTCTAACAACAGCTGGGACTTCGATGATCAATGTTAACAAGACCTTCGGAACCGGAGTCAATCTATTTGTAAACCCTAACGATTCCGTGACTGCTCCAGGGTACTCTTGGAATACTGATACAAATACCGGAATGTATCGTGTTGCGGCAGATTCAATAGGGTTTGATGTAGGAGGGGTAAATAAAGCTACTATATACAGCACTGGTATAGTGGGTAGCGGAGCTAATATAACTGGTTTAAGTACTGCCAACATATCCACCGGGATTTTGGCGGTTGGTAATGGAGGCACTGGAGTCAGTACCGGTTTAGGTGCCCTGAACGCAAACAACATATCCAGTGGAACATTACCGGTTGTTAGAGGAGGAACGGGGGTCTCCGTCAGTACCGGAACAGGTAGTGTTGTTTTGAGTACTTCTCCGACGTTTACGGGAACAACTAACTTTGCATCTCTAACAACATCTGGGACTTCGATGATCAATGGTAACATGACCTTCGGAACCGGAGTCAATCTATTTGTAAACCCTAACGATTCCGTGACTGCTCCAGGGTACTCTTGGAATACTGATACAAATACCGGAATGTATCGTGTTGCGGCAGATTCAATAGGGTTTGCTGTAGGCGGGGTCAATAAAGCTACTATAAACAGCACTGGTATAGTGGGTAGCGGAGCTAATATAACTGGTTTAAGTACTGCCAACATATCCACCGGGATTTTGGCGGTTGCTAGAGGCGGTACAGGGGTCACCCTTAGTACCGGAAGTGGTAGCAATGTGCTCAGTGACAACGCCACGATGAGCAACCTGAACATCGTAGGAGGGATATACCAGAACGGAGTCCCATTTAAGGTGGGTGTGGGCTTTGATGACGGAACAGTTGGGTTTCCTTCCATTACATTCAATTCGGATTCAAACACCGGTTTGTACAGAGTTGGTGCGGACACAATTGGGATCAGCACCGGGGGTGTGTCGCGTGTAACTATTTTGGATAACGGAAACGTTGGTTTTGGTACAAACGCACCCGAAGCCAGATTGCATGTTGTGGGCGATGGATATTTCAATGGCAACGTGATCGCCACCAGCAACATCATCGGTTTCAGCACAATGGAGTCCGATTCTAACGTCAAGCACCACTTCGAGCCCATCACGGACGCGCTGGACAAGATCGACGCTATCGGCGCGTACACCTTCGAGTACCGTGGCGACGATAGCCGCAAGAGGCACGCCGGAGTCATCGCGCAGCAGGTGCAACGAGTCCTTCCGGAAGTCGTAGACGTGCACCCGCTTAAGGACACTCTCACGGTCGCTTACGGCAACTTGTCATCGTTGCTTCTGGCGGGAGTCCAGGAACTGCGCGACGAATTGAACACCCTAAAAGATGAACTCACCCAGCCGTTGCACTGCCGTGGGGTTCTCGTTGAGCTCATCTTAGGACACCTGCTTTATCTCTTAACAGATGTGCCGCCCCAGGCAAACTCCCCACCTGACAAGGAAATCCGTGAACCAGAGAATGAGGAATCCTTCATGCTTGGTCAGGGACAGGCATCCGACCTTGTAAAACTGATTATGGTTCATGACAAGCTGCAGTCAAGGTTGGGTACCGAGAAAACCTTACTATCAAAAGAGAGGATGAAGATAAAGAAGAAGATGATTCGCATTCGGAAGAGAGTTTTTTACCTCAAGAAATAGTTCAGGGACCAGACAACAAATTTCTTGCACGCCATGAGAATCACGATAGCGAGCGCCGATTAAATGTGGGATACTGTCATACTTTGTTTGAGACACACATTTTTCGTACGAACGAACAGATCTGTGAAGTCGAAAACTAAGCGTGAGTATGAGAGGCCATCGCAGAATGACTCGAGCACTTCGTCTGGGACAGTATCAAATCGAGCCGGGGTATCCGGTCCCCTCGAAGGAAGCCACATTCGTGCGGATCGTATGTGTATGCGTGGCATCGTAAGCCCTTGATCTTTGTAAAATTTTAGGATGTCGTCGAGCTCGTCGAAGACCTCGTCGTAGTAATCGAATATGTCTTCGCCGTTCACGAGAATAGTAAACAGGTCGCGCACGTCCACCACGAGGTGCTCAAGGCGGTCCTTCAGAAGATTGAAGAGTATCATTTATTGGTTTACTTACAATTATTTATTGGTTTAAATTACTTACAATTTGTAAATAATATTACAAAAATGTGTTGGAACGCGCAGATAAGTTTGTGTACGTTCATATTTGCGCTCGCCGCCTCGATCATATCGCTCGTCAGCGGGTACGGTCACTGGCGAGAGTTTGTTTTCTTCATGTCGTTTCAGCATGCAGTTGCTGGAGTTTTTCATTTGGACATACATTGGCAACGCATCCGTCAATAGGATTCTCTCGGCGCTGGGGCTCGCTTTGATCATGTTGCAACCCATCGCAGCAGGATTCTACATTAATGGGGCACGCAACGCATTGATTTATTCGGCTGTGTATACGGTGTTCCTCATTTTCTTTTTTGCATCTCATGCGCCATTCGACTTCTGAACCGTAGTGAACTCCGGACACCTTCAGTGGAGCTGGCTGAATACGTCTGCCATCGTGACTATGCTGTGGACCGCGTTCGTATTGATCGCGATCTGGATGTCTTGCAAGACTACCGTGAGCAAACTTCTTATTATTACCCTGATTGTTTCACTGACAGTCGTATCTTGGTGGAGCTTCAAGAGTAGCGGGACGTGGGGTACCGTCTACTGCTCATTTGTGAATATTGCGTTTTTGTTCATCATGATCAAAGTGTTTTACAGGTTGTACACGGAAACTCCCCCAGTCGGCGGAAGTGGGTGTTTCTTTGTAAAAGCTTCTCCTCATCCTCCATAATTCCTTTGTCCGAGTGTACAGTGAATGATTGTGTATGTGAGTGAGTTTGATATGTACTCGCCTTTAGCTGATCTACCCATTGGGTTCAAGGGTCACCGGTAGGGTGTCCCACAAATTGCGTCTCCGACTGTATTATGTAACATAATTCCCTTATCCGAGTGTACCAGTGGTCAGTGTTCGCGACACCACTGGTAACAAACAAGACTAAAACTTTTCATTTTTATTTTATGTTCAGTGTATTGAAAAAGGAATGGCTCAACACCAAACAGGCGGACGTGAGTTGGGTCGCGGCGTTACCGCGCAGACTATCGAAATCTCAAATCCATCCGACGCTACCGATACCGATACCTTTAAGCACATCCTCGTGTCTGCGCTGGCAGATGTAAAGAAAACCAAGAGCCGGCGGGCGTGGATTCTGTATGTGTTGGAGAAGAAGAATCAGGGAATGACCCGTGTGAAGTTGACAAGCTCCGGGGAAAAGGAACAATTTTGCTCAAATGTGTTAAACACAAAAGTGTCCGACAAGTTTGTGTGCAAGGACCTAAACAGCGCCGCTGCGTTCAATGAGGAGATCCGTACAGCTGAGCTGCTTTTCCGTAACGTGAGCGAGTCCGGTCTCGCGAAGGTGACTACCTTTTCTTCGATTCCATTTAAGCGCTTCAATGTGGTCGGTATTGATCTCGGCGGAAAAGCTATTCTGTCTCGTGACAGCGGCTTTTACGTGTTCTCTCTTAGGTGCTCGATGAGCGCCGCATCAAAGGGAATTTCCTCCGATGCAAACATGGACAAGTTCGTCCGTGAGACCCTCGAGAACTTCGACGTGATCCACCGTGCCGGGATCATCCACGGCGACGTCAAGCTGGACAACATGATTTACTGTGCCAAGGACGACCGCTACCGGCTGATCGATTGGGGCAAGACTGCCGACCATGCTGACATGGTTGCCAGATATGTGGACAATACGCGGTTCGGGTTCGTGAACAACACCTCCTCTCCGATGGCTTGGTTCTGCAGTGGAATGAATTACGCCGCTTCGCTCGTGTTCATGACCATGATCGTCACTCGACACATGGAGTGAGTGGCGATGTGTCCTCCGATGCGTGCATTGGTAGCGCACGCGTACATGTCCTTCAACCTGGCGGTGCGATCGATTCTCGGCGGTAATCCACTGTTCAAGCTTGACAAGGTCACCGACAAGAAGCTGCGTCTCGACATTCTTGATCGTTACGCGCAATCCTTTGACCTTTACGACATCGGTCTGATCTTGACGGCGTTCGTGTGCATTTACGACGATGCTCTGTCGGTTCGCATGCGCGAGCGCGCGCTGGCATTGGCGTTCCGTCTGGTGGACTACGGCGACCCATCGGCGCACCTGTCAACCGCGCGTGATGCGCTGCGATGGTGGGTGCAGGAAAGTACCAATACTACATCGGGGCGTAGCCGCAGCAAACGTTGACTCTTAAGATCTTAAGATAAAGATGCGGGGTATCCCATTTTATTGATGGGCGGGTCCTCTGTCAAGATGTCTCCGAAAACTTGTGTACACACGCAAACTTGGTTACACCCGCAGTAGACTGTAGTTGTATGTACAAATGTTACAAAAAAATATCGTCAAGGTGCCGCCTTTTTTTCGAGATGTACATGTAATAAGTAAAGTGCGATGTCGGCCTCCCCCTACCCGTCAAAACCTCCTACGGCATCCTCTGCACCCGCGTTCGGGATCAATCTTCCGTTTTTGGGTCCAAAACCTCCTACGGCATCCTCTGCACCCGCGTTCGGGATCAATCGTCCGTTTTTGGGTCCCTTGATTAATAAAGAAGCTAAGAGTTCTTCTCCCCCATCTGCTCCGTATTCTAATGGTTCCAAGACGCAGATTCCGGTGGCAGCAGGTGTGGGTGGGCAGAGAACGACGACCATTCGCGACCTTGTGAGCAAGACTTCGCTTGTGGTGGCTATCGTCGAGTCATTGAAAGCCGTTTCGTCTGCCTCCTCAGCGGAGGTCTCTAGCCGACTCTCTACCCTCATTCGCACGATCGAGGGGATTCCGCGCACGACAATGTTGCCGGACGCGACGAAGACTGCTTTGGTTGATTATTCAGCATCGAATGCGGCAGTCTTCTCGGATGTCCTGGCCCGGTGGAAGGGTTTCTTAGATGATAAAGCTGCTTCCGTGAAGAAGATCCGCGATAGCGCGCAGAAACTGAAGGAGGTTGAGGTGTTGATCAACTCATTTGAGAGTAACTACTCTAGTTTTGTATCGATGTCCAATCCCCGGAGTGCGGGGTAGGTTGGGGTGTCCCCAGCGACATCGGATGCTTCGAAAAACCGGATGAAAGTAAACATGATCGGTATCCTAAATGACATCACTGAGAAGATCGGTGGTATAGACGATATTTCCATAGATCCGCGTGATTTCACCCCCGCGCCGGACCATATTGTCATGGACGATGATGTTATTTTCACCCAGGACCAGCGTCAGGTTCGCAATCTGAAGGCCAGTCTGTTAGTAGCGAACAAGGAACTTGCAACAGCGCTTGCAAATGCGGATAAGCCTTACAAACTCAGGGACATTACCGAACGCAAGGGGGGTAGCAATAAAGAAAGCGGGGATATCTATCAGTTGTTGAGTCCCGAAACGTTTGTGTCATTGGTGAAGGAGCCTTTGGACGCCACTGCGAACCTTGTCCGAGACGGTACGAACAAGATGAAAGATGAGCTCCTTAATATTGTTGATCGGCAGAATAAAACAAAGGGTCCCGCTGGAGGGGACAATATCGGTGTTCTCCAACAGCACATCGAGGACTTGACGTATATTTTCGAGGCGACGAAGGATTTGCAGTACGTGGGTCTTCTGCTCGATGTTGATGACTCATCTCAGAGGTTGTTTCTAAGTTGAAGAAGTTCTTAGAGGTGGCGAAGAATAAGCAGGGGGTTATGGATCGTTTGAAGATTGAGGATCTCGGTTCTTACAAAGAGACGACCAGTTCTTCTGCGGATGCCCCCAAGTCTATTTTTGATGAGTACAACAAGTTGAAGACTCCTTCTCGTACTCGTAATCCGAAGTGGATTAAGAAGTCGGGTGGGTTGATGCACCGTCGTATTGACGACGAATTCCTTGATACGTACGTGAACCAGTTGAGTGGTTTCTATGAGAAGATCAGTGAAAACAAGCTTATTTCCGGTGGCATCGAGAATGCCAAGGGCCAACTCATTTCTCGTTTGAGTGGGTTGGACAAGCAGGCTTCTTTGGATAGGACGAAGAATGATGGGACCATGTTTTTGAATATGCAGTCCGCCCGTGAAATGAAGGTTGCCGCTTACAAGTCGTACATTTCTACCTTGCAGAATATCTTGAATACTTTTATGGAGGAGAACACGTCTTTCATTCTTGAGCAGCATCGAGACGCCTTGGCTTACGTGATGTATTGGGATGAGAAGATGCAACAGAATCCTGAAATCGGTGACGAGCTGTGTCGGAAACTTGTTACGATGTACCTTGAAACGCGTGACAAAATCGTGGATTACATCAATGAGAGTGTGATTCAGGTGATCATATCGGATTTGGATAACACGCTGGTGGTTACGACGAATGTCACTAACGGGGCAATGATCGTGCGTTTGGACGAGAAGCAGGAGAAGATGGTTATGAAGTTGTTTGGTAATTTCATCGATTGGGTTGAGAAGAAGGGGAATTGGATTGTAGACTTGCACATTCGGGGCACGTTGTCACGGGTTGATGTGTTGATGTCCCAGGTGTTTCTGGTATCGTATGTGATCAAGGTCGTTCGTGTTTTCTTCATGTGGATGTCTTTGCGGTTTGCGTACTTTATGTTTCAGCGTCGGATTGAGAGCGATCCTACGACGTCGTACTCTTAGAATCCTCCATCCCCTACGTATTTCGTTGCCTTTTTTTTATTGTTTGACCTTGTATTCAATGCTTTGTTGTTCGTAGTCCTTTTGATTGTTGACTAGTTGCTTTTGGATCCTGTGGATCCGATGATCAAACGCAATCTCTGGGTTGCCATTACGGTTGACTATTGCGTGTCTAATGTTGTAATGAGCATTCTTGCTGTTTCGATCGGGTTGGTCGTGAAAGATAAGAGGTTCTTCAGGTACAGGTACGACCCATTGATAGGGATTCGTGCAATGAAGGACATTTTGTTCAACACCTTTATCGTTGTATTGTCTATTCCGTTTTTCCGTCTGATCGTTGAATAAACTCGGACAAGGGTTTCAGATCCACCTCGAGACTGTCATGTGGCTTACATTCGTAAGTATAGCCACTCTCCTCAAACCTTGCAGCAATGTGCACATGTGTACAACAATCGACCGTCTGCCCAAGTTGTACATTGAGAATTGGAATTGATTCAATATACTGTAACCGGTCTGAGTGTAACGAGGTCCGCTAAATTGTATTTAATGAAACCGCTTCGTGCCTTACATAAGCAGGATCAGATTCGTTCTATAGCACAGTTTAGAATGGGTTCCCATTGGCTGAACACAGAAAGAATGAGGGTGGTGGATAGAGCACACATCCCTCGCTCAATGAGACACTGTCAAATGTGTGGGTTCCAAAAAACTGAGGATGAAATGCATATGTTTGAGTGCCCTTTTTATAATGATATTCGCCTCCGCTACCAGAATCTGTTTACAGATATTTATAGGCATGTCCATGAGGATACCGACTTAACCGTATGGAATGTGGAATTCTGCGATTCCACATTCAGAACCTTTATGAATGGAAATGGCACTAAGTCTTTTTGGAGCAACCTAGCCGACTATCTTTCTACTTGTAGAAGAGCAAGACAGGAAGCCCTGGACTGCTTAGTGGCACCGTAATTTATTATCCCTTTTTTTTCTTCTTGAGACTTCTCATTTGTTAGCTTCTTACCTCCGCCACTGTAAGTGGTTGAGATCTGGGTCCTGCTCTAAGGGGTTTAATACCTACGCCACCAAAACGGTGGTTGGGAGTTTGGTTTGTTTGTCCTCGACACACCCCTGATGTAATGGGGTTTTTTGCTTTGTGGGTGCTTTTTCTTTTTGTTTAAAGCACAGAGTCTCATACACCCTCGCGGTGTCAAGTAGACTTTAACATGTAATGTAATGTAATGTAATGTAATGTAATGTGTACGGCCCGTCCAGCAAAGAAACCTCCTTTCATGACGCATTGCACATCAACAAAACCCCCGTGTTCTTTTGGGCCACGGTACCGGGGAAGAGGCGATGCTTAAGTGCGGCTGGTCCTTCAATGGACACTCTCGAAAGTACGACAAAAGAAGTCAATACTTCTTCATGTTGTTGGTGTTGAGTGACTTGAACATTTCGGCCATGAAATCACCCATTCCTGGTGGCATCATCGGGGCGTTCCCGGCATTGTTGTGATTGTTCTTTCTTGTTGATGTCGAAATCGATTTATCTAGATTCTTGCTCTTGCTCTTGCTCTTGCTCTTGCTCTTGTTGTTATTGTTTTCGTTGGCGAAGGAGTTACATTTCCCGAAGGATGACATGATGCCCATCGCCTCGCCTACCAAGTCTGAGTCTCCGTTAGCCATTTGTTGTTGGATCTTTGAACTAACTGAGCTGACTATGTTTCCGAGGAGCCCATTGTTTTCTAATAGTTTTGATATATCGAGTTGTCCGTTACCACCATCTCCTCCTGAGAGCGATTCCGCAATACTGGATATGTCGATATCGTTTGCGATTTCCTTTGCGATTTTCCCTATCTTGCTGTTAGCGCCCATTAGCGCCTGGAAGACCGCGTCCATGCCTTCTGTACCATCATCATCATTGCCTTCTGTACCATCATCATCCTTCGCGACTTCGTTTGCTAATCTCTTGAGCATCTCTCGTACATCCAGGTCGTCTATGTCGTCACCTATGAAATTACTATTGGTATTGGTATTTTTATCATTAATATCACCATCATCATTAGCCTTTTGCTGGATTTTTGATATGTTGTCTAGGACCACTTTCACGAGTGCTTCTCCATCTAGTGTCTTCGTTGGGTCATCAATCTTAGTCCATGTGAGGCACAGTGTTGCTAGGACTGTGAGGTACACTCGCACCTTGCTCTTGTCTTGTGTGGACGTTGCGATAGCTAGGGCCCTACCTGCACTGATTCCAGGATAGAACTCGAATGAGTCGTGCACGGTCTTAATTTTCTCTTGATCCATGTTTGTGGCCGCTCTGCGTATTGCTGCGTCCTCTTCCGTTGAGGCATGGTTAGTTGATTCCTCTTGACCGACCGTCTTGTCGAACTCCTGCAGTTCCGCAAGAAGATCTGTGGAGTACCTGTTGTACACGAGGGAGAGCTGCCTGTTGTGTGTAGCTGACATATTGTTTGGTGTTTTACTACTTTCACGTGTTGGAAAAAAGTGGATTTTCCAAACGCACTCCACATGACGGTATAAAGAATCTTCGACAACAAAAATACAAATAGGATACGATCGCATCCTTTGATTACGTTAAAATGAACCTGACCACCGTTTCAGAGTTGTTGTCTACAAAGAACCGCGAGTATGAGATCGCACATTCCCGTTTGCTGCGTTCTCTGAACCTGGACCGTGAAGAGACTACCCTTCGTTCCTACCTGACGCTTGTGAAGAACGACGTTACCGAATGGATTCGTCTCACCTCCATGGACAACACTAAGCCTAAGACGGCTCTTTTGTTCCTTCTGGAGCGTTCTGTGGATGCGCGTGCAGATATTGGTGAATCGGAGTGCGACGAACTTGCTGAAATGGTTCGTAGGGAGTGGAAGCGTCTCCGCAAGTTGTGGTTGGTTGAGAAGCGTGCAGGGGCTTCTTCGTTATCTTCTGGCATTGAAACAGGGAGTCGCGACGTGGACATGGTTGAAGACGCGACTGCGGTTTCTATCGGTAACTCTTTGGAGATTATGACTGCTCGGAACCAAGTGTTGCGTAGTGTGATCAATGTTTTGAAGGGCGTTATTGAGGACGTTACATGTCCTAATGCGACTGACACGGAGAAGTTGCAGATGGTCGTGAAGGGCATATTTTCATTGATCGATAGCGGACGCGATGACATTGCGTGCGATGACATTGCGTGCGATGTCACCACCTCCCCCATCGTCGTGAACAATGTTGATTAATTTTGAATGGAATGGATTGGATTGTGTGTAAAGAATTGAATCGTCCAACATACAAAATAAAAACAAACAAATTGTAAGATGAAGAATCCTTCTAATTCCAAGACTGACGGTGATCTACGGTCAGAGTTCCGTTCCTTCGCATTATCAGAGGGTGTTAGTGAGAGCTCTATCTCCAACTACCTTAACCGATTGTCTACTTTGGAAACATCTGTGTTCCCTGAATTGAGCTTGGATATAATAGTTCTTGGAGGACGACGTTCTGTTGTGAAGAAGTCATCTGCGAAGAAGTCTTTGGTGGTATCATCATCTCCGAAGAAGTCTTTGGTTGTATCATCATCTCCGAAGAATTCATCTTTCACAACGGTAGATGACATCGACGCTGCGTACGACGTGTTGCGTGTGCGTTACTCTAACATGTCTACGCGACGTAACTTTTTGACCGCCATATTGGCCTTTCTGCGGTACACTCCTTCCTTACGTGACGACCCCCGCGCTGCATCTGCACGTGCTCGTTGAACAGAATTTCACGGACATGCTCGCGCGTTTCAAGAGTCTCGTTACAAACAGCACATGCCTTCGGAGCGGCAACTCGAGAAGTACGTCGGCCTCGACCAAATCGATTCCAAGTACCAAGAGCTGAAGGGCGGAGATGTTACTAACACTACTCTTCAAGATTCCCTTGACATTTTGTTGTTGTCATTCGTCCTTTCGATGCCTCCTAAACGCGCTGACATGGGAGCTTTGCGTATCTACGAGGACACGGACCCTCGTTTGTCTTCAGAAAACTACCTTGTATTGCGCCGGGCGTCTTCTGCATCATCCGTTAATGCCACCGCCTACATCGAATTGAACAAGTACAAGACGTCCGCGTCATACGGTCGTGTCGAGACGGATCTTCCTCATAGCGCCACCGCAGACCTCCTGGACAGTCTGCGTCACTGGCCACGAGACTACGTGTTCGTTACCCGCCGCGGACACAACCGACCGTTCGCCTCGAACAATGCGTACGGACGGTGGGTGCAGAGCGTGTTTTCTCGTCTATTCGGACGTGCGACGGGAGTGACCATGCTACGACATATTTTCATCACTGAGAAGGTAGACCCGGGTTCGATGAACGATGACGAGCTGGAAGACATAGCGCGTCAAATGTTACACTCGACTGACCTGCAACGGAAGTATAACTGGGACCGCGCGAAGATCTGCGAGACGCTCTCTCAAATGTGTGAGCAGTGTACTGGAGGTTGCAACAGATGACTTGTTTGCTTTCCGAAAATAAGTAAACCTAACAGTGTATAAGGAATTTGCATGTACTAAATATCAGAATGCCATGTATGGCAACCAACGCTTCTGTAAAATTGGCAAGGCCTCCGATGCCCTTGGTGTCTCCAGGACCGTCCTCCGTCGATGGGCGGATAATGGCACGATAAGAACGATCCGGACTCCAGGCAACCAACGTCTCTTTGACCCAAGCAGCATCCAAGGCTACCTCATCGAGCAGGAAAAAAAAACCAGCAGTCGTCAAGTCATTCTCTACGCACGTGTGTCCTCACACAAACAACAACCCGACCTGCTCAGACAGCAATTGTTCTTGCAAACCCATATTTCTGACAAACATTCCGGATGCGAGCAAGTCATTGAAGTCAAGGACGTCGGATCAGGGCTCAACTTCAAGCGCCCAGGACTTTTACGAGTATTGGGACTCGTCACGGAAGGACTTGTATCGTCAATTGTTGTGGCTTCCAAAGACAGGCTCGCAAGGTTTGGTTTCGAGCTCATTGAATGGATTTGCTCGCAGCACTCCTGTTCGATCATCGTTCTCGATCACCAAGACGGAGCCCCTGAAGACGAGCTTGGAAAAGACCTCATGTCCATCGTTCAAGTATATTGTTGCCGATGGAACGGTCGAAGACGCTACAAAGTCAAATGCCAAACCCAAGTTGAGGACCTTAAAGCTGAAGCTGAACCCAACCAAGGCTCAGAAATCGATGCTGGCAGAGTTTGCGGGGTGCAGTCCGGTTCAATTGACCTACAAACAAGGCGGTGGCAGCACGGTTGGGTGTCGGGAGCACTCACAAGTCTGTCTTCCGAATTCGAGACAGGTATGTGACGAACAAGGTGAGGGGGAGGGGAAGATGCCAAACCCGTACTTCAAGAATCGCCAATGGTTGCTTCAGTGCCCCAAAAGCGTACGCCAAAGCGCAATCAAGGCTGCCTTGGCAAACATCAAGGCTTGCTTTTCGAATCTGAAAGCAGGTAACATCAAGCAGTTTTCAGCTCCGTTCAGAGCGAAGAAGACAGATCTGAGAGGGGTGGGCCATTGAGATGGATCAGCATAACATTTCCAAGGATGGCGACAAACTCTTCATCTTCAAAGACACATTGGGAACATGCGCTACTTCGGTAGAAAAAAC
>JACBWV010000718.1:0-37305 GCA_013435795.1 Chlamydomonas sp. ICE-L | reverse complement strand
TCGGCCAGTTTAAGACCCTGGTCCCTTTTGGTACAGTTGAAGGGGCCAGCCCATTTGCTTTCGACACTGGGCCAACTGACCCACTGGAAACATGTGATAATTACATTACATGTTAAAGTCACTTGACAACCCCAAAACCGCGATGGTCTATGAGACTCTGTGCTTTAAACAAAAAGAAAAAGCAACCCACAAAGCAAAAAACCCTTACATTCATGGGTGTGGTCGAGGACAAACAACCCAACTCCCAACCACCATGTTGGTGCGGAGGTAGTAATGTTTCGTCCTGGGCGGGTCTCACCACACGGGTAAGGGTGGATTTTCCATAGGCCGTGGATGGGTCTGATGGGTCGAAAAGTACAACAACCGACCGAGCCTCCAGGCCTTAAATTTTCCACAATCCCCTTGAGATTCGTATTGTACTGATTGTACCGACGAAACACCCATCAGAGACCCATCCAGGGCAAAATCCATCCCTGGGCCTCGACCGAGGGTGGATTGGCAAGGGCTGGATGAGTCGCAAATTTCCGGTGCAAGCCCGGCGCAGCCCGCGCCGGGTTCTCTAAGCGACCTGCCTCTACCAGTGTTCAATTCCCACTCGTTTCCCTCTGCTAGTGTGCCTCACGAAATCCTGCGAACCTTCCTCATTTTTGACCCCCCCCCCACCCCCCCCACCCCCCACCCCCCCAGCCCCCGAATCTGCGACCGTGTCCCCCTGCTAGTTTCACAATTCCCATCCGCTAGTTTGTCGTCACGAAATCTGCGACCTCCCTCTGCTGTTTCACTTCCGAAATTTCGAATCGCGCCATATCGATTCGAGGAACGAAACCCAGACATTAATGGCATCTAAGATTCTTCTGCATTTAAAGCCAGTGGATGCCAGGCGATCATTCCCCTGCGGAAAAGCTGTCGTGCAGTCAAATAGCTCCAGCCGCAAGGTATCGCACCCCTGCCGCACCCGGCCATTGCGGGACCATCCATGCCCATTTCCACAGAAGGGGAACTGGATGATCGCCTGCGTACGATGCCACGAATCATCCATGACCCATCCCACGAGACGTAACCGAAAAGTGACCGATTTTACGACCCATCCAGTAACTGCGACCCAATCCCGGCCTATGGAAATCCACCTAAATAAAGCCCGGTATTACGGTAGTACCCTTGCGCGTCGATTACATTTTTGGGGCGCGTCGACTCACAAAACCCCCCGTCGCACCTGCTTACTGCTTAGAATGTACGCCATCTTCGCCTCCGTAATCGGGCGGGGGTCGTCGCAGGTGCAAAATTTCGTCGACCACCCTTCCAAAGTTGGTGTATGGCGGGCCAATTAGCTAAAAACGACTGGAATCCTGGCAATCGTTGTGGGGTTCTTGCCGACGCTGTGCGCAAAGCTGTGCAGGATGGTTCACCAGCCGCACCCATAGCATCGACCTCGAGCGCCTTGACGTTTCCTGGCGTCATAAAGCAGCGTGGCAAAAGCCGCAGCTTCATTGTAACGCTCGATATCGGGGTCGATCCAGTCTGGTCTAAAGAGTCTGTCCCCCGCGGGCCGAGCTCCCAGGCGAACTGGAGGGTTTAGACGACGGTGATATATCGGAAATGAGTATCCTAGCGTGCTTCAAGATGAGGACGAAGTAGTCGACACGAAGAAAGCATTTCCGAAGATGACTGGCGTGATGTCCCATGGTGACAAACCTTGTATTTCCACACTGAAACCAGGCCGTGGAAGGCTGAGGCATGTTGAGCTCCTGGATGTGGACCCAGACATGTGCTCCACGGATGTTTTTCCCGCCGGTTCCTTCCCAAGAAGCTGTGCCTACATAATGGCTAACTGATATAGGGGGAACAGATTGGCAGCAACCCCGCCCCGACATGGAGCTGGATTTGGGGACTCTACACATGTGCACGAGTACCCGCGCCGCACTACACCACACAACACATCTACCACACAAGCCGCCAACACACACACACCTTGCATGCATGGGCATCATGCATCCTAGGTCAACACATTCACTTTCACACACACACATACACATACACAGGTGCTTTTGTTCACACGGCAAACGCACCACATGATGGATACACACACAAGCAGAGCACATTCACCACATGCAAGTTCGCACACAGACGCACACATGTATTGTAGGTCGTGTCCAGGTGTGTGTATATCACATTGCCCACCAACTTTCCTCACTCACACACACCAACCAACCACCCACAAACACCCCATACATGTAGTGGGTGTCCCATGCAAGTGGGTGGAATGATACATTGACAAACCATTACCTGCCACGCATACACACCAACCACCCACAAACACGTAGCGCACATGCTGTGAGGGGTTTCCATGCAGTGGGTGTCTTGTATTTGGGGAGCTATCTGCGCCCCAAACAGGGGAGAGGGTATTCGCAAGACACCATGTCGCAGCGCGCGAGAGATCCTTGAACTCTCTCCTTCGATAAACGAGGCAGTATTCAGAACTTGACCATATTAGTGTGGACAACTCTAAACCATGTCCGCAGGAGTCTGAGAGTCTAAGGCTATACTGGGGTCTCAGACAATCTACAGATGTTTAAATGTTGATTTGATTTTTTGGACCACATACCATTTTCAAATTCAAATTCAAACATGTGGATGTACCACAGTACGGCTTATTGGCGCATAAGTAATTTTCTACTATCTGAAGTTGACACTGTAAAAATCCCCATCCAATGGAGAAACAGGCTACCTTGTTATTCCACTTCTCCGAAAATCAATTTTGGGTATTACGGTAATACCCCGCCGGCAACCCGGCAAACATTACCCCCCTAGAGCAGGCCAGATCTGCAACTCAAACCACGTACAGTGGCGGAGGTAAGAACTATACCAAGAGAAGTCACAAGAAGAAACAAAAGGGATAAGAAATTCGGGGCCACGAAGCAGTCCGGGCTTCCTGTCTTGCTCTTCTACAAGTAAAAGATAGTCGGCTAGGTTTGCTCCAGAAAGTCGTAGTGCCATTTTCCATTCATGAACGGTTTCTGAATTGTGGAATCGCAGAATTCCCCATCGATACGGTGTAAGGTCGGTATCCCACTACAGGCGGAGGTAAGAACTACGAATGAGAAGGATATGAGGAAAAAAAGGGATAATAATTAATGTTCCACTAAGCGCATCCAGACTCCCAGGGCTTCCTGTCCGTGCTCTTCTACAAGTAGAAGATATTGCTCGGTTGCCCCCCCCCCTCCAAAGTCGAAGTGCCATTTCCAAGCTAACAAATAGAATTGATATAGGAGTGGCCAGTGTTTTGTATTTCAGAATTTCTGCAGTCCAGTTGAGTAGCTACTTTGGAGAGGGAAATTTCGTAGCCATGTCATGGCGGAGCGCGAAGCAAGAGTAGCCTGGGGTGGTTGGGAGGCGCGCGTCCTGATATCGGAGGTCCCGGGGTGTCTGCATTCGACGAATGGCGATTGGAATGGCGACGCGTAGTCCAACACACCACCACCAAGGAGTTGTGGGGTGGTTTTTTGGTTGGTGTGTGATGGTATGTTTGTGTGTGTGGTGTGGGTGTGGTGTGGTGTGGTGTGTGTGGTGTGGGTGGTGTGGGTGTGGTGTGGTGTTGGTGTCGTGTGGTGTGTTTGTGTGGTGTGGTGTGGTTGGTGTGGTGTGGTGTGGCTGGTGGTGTGTGTTGTCTGGGTGGTGTGGTGTGGTGTGGTGTGGTGTGGTGGTGGGTGCTTGGTGTGGTGTGGTGGTCGTTGTGGGTGTGGTGTGGTGTGGGTGTGGTGTGGTGTGGTGGGTGGGTGTGGTATGGTGTGGTGTGGTGGTGGTGTGTGGGTGTGGTGTGGTGGTGGTGTGGTGTGGTGTGGTGTGGTGTGGTGTGGTGTGTTTGGTGTGGTGTGTGTTTGTGGTATGTGGTGTGTTTGGTGTGGTGTGGTGTGGGTGGTGGTGTGGTTGGTGTGGGTGTGGTTTGGGTGGGTGGTGTGGTGTGGTGTCGTGGGTGTGTGGGTAGTGGTGTTGGTTGTGTGGGGTGGTGTGGGTGGTGTGGGTGGTGTGGTGTGGTGTGGTGGTGGTGTGTGTGGTTGGGTGTGGGGGAGGTCTGCAACACCAGAGGAGTGATTCCTGAATTCCTCGTACTCAGAACTACACAGGCAGTTTACCTTACATACATTACATTACATTACATGTTTAAGTCTACTTGACAAACCGCGATGGTGTATGAGACTCTGTAGCTTTACAAAAAGAAAAAGCACTCACAAAGCCAACCCCATTCACATCAGGGTGTGGGTGTCGAGACAAACAAACAAACTCCCAACCACACCGTTTTGGTGCGTAGGCATGTTGATTAATATATGTTGGCTTACAAGGTTTCCTAGTTTATGCCTTACATTTACGTCTATTTAATATGTGTTGCTTACAGGTTCGCTTTATATGCTTACAGTTTACGCTATTATTTGGTTTAGCTACAGGTTCGCTTTATATCTTACAGTTACGCTATTATAATGTTTGCTTACAGGTTTCGCTATTATTGCTTACAGTTACGCTATTATATGTGTGCTTACAGGTTTCGCTATTATATCTTACAGTTACGCTATTATCTATGCTTACAGAGTTACCTATTATTGTGGTTGCTTACAGGCGCTATTATTGGCTTACAGTTAACGCCTATTATATGCTTACAGTTAACGCTATATAAATGCTTACATTTACGCTATATATGTGTTGCTGTACAGTTCGTATTATATGCTAAGTTAACGCTATTATATGTGTGTGCTTACCAGGTTCGCTATATATGATTACAGTTACTCTTATATGTGGTTGCTTACAGGTTCGCTATTATATGATTACAGTTATGCATATATGTGTTGCGTACAGTTCGCGATTATATGCTTACAGTTACGCTATTATATGTGTTTGCTTACAGGTTGCTATTATATGCTTACAGTTCCATATTAATGTGTTTGTTACAGTTTCTCTATTATATGCTTTAACAGTTACGCTATATATGTTTGCTTACAGTTGCTATTATATGCTTACAGTTTATCTATTAATGTGTTTGCTTACGGTTCGCATTAGATGCTTACAGTTGACGCTATGATTGTTCGCTTGCAGGTTCCGCTAGTATTGCTACAGTTACCGGATTACATGTGGTTGTTAAGGTTCCTATAAAAAGATGCGTACGTTACGACAACGCTAGTATATGTTTGCTTAACCGGTTTCGCTATTATATGCTTACAGTTTACGCTATTATATGGGTTAGCTTACAGGTTTCGCTATTTATCTTCAGTTGACCTAATTAGATGTTTTGCTTCTTACAGTTCGCTATTATATGCTACGTTACGTCTATTATTGCTTACAGTTACCTATTAAGATGCTTACAGTTACGCGCTTATATTTGCGTACAGGTTCGCTAATTATATGTTTTACAATTCTCTATATCTGTGGTTGCTTACAGTTCGCTATTATAGGATTGTAGTTACGCTATTCTATGTGTTTGCTTACCGGTTCGCTATTATATGCTTACATTTACGCTATTATATGTGTTCTTTACACGGTTCGCATTATATGCTTACAGTTAACGCTAATTACATTTGTGCTTACAGTTCGCTATTATTCCTTACAGTTCGCTATTATAGGTCTTACAGTTTAAACGCTATTATATGTGTTGCGTACAGGTTTGGCTATTATATGCCTTCAGTTCCGCTATTATATGTGTTTCTTACAGTTCCCTATTATATGCTGTACGTTACTCTAATTATATGTGTTGCTTACAGGTTCGCTATTATAAGCTTACTTACGCTATTATATGTGTTGCTTACAGGTCGCTAGTATATTGCTTACAGTACGCTATTAGATGTGTTTGCTTACAGGGCCTATTTATGCTTACATACGCTATTACATTTACAGTTACGCTTATTTATTGTGTTTCTACAGGTTCGCTATTTATATGCTTACATTACGCTATGAATGCTTAGCAAGTTCTGCTATTATATGCTTACAGTTAAGCTAGTATAGTGTTGCTTACAGGTCGCTATTATAGGCTTATATTACGCTATTATATGTGTTGCTTACAGGTTCGCTATTATATGCTTACAGTTACGCTATTATATGTGTTGCTTACAGGTTCGCTATTATATGCTTACAGTTACGCTATTATATGCTTACAGTTACGCTATTATATGCTTACAGTTACGCTATTATATGTGTTGCTTACAGGTTCGCTATTATATGCTTACAGTTACGCTATTATATGCTTACAGTTACGCTATTATATTCGTACCATTACCTATTAATGTGTTGCTTACCAGGTTCCCTATTTATATGCCTTCTGTTCCGCGATATATGTGTTGCTTACATTACCTAGTATATGCTTACAGTTACGCTATTAGATGTGTTGCTACAGGTGCGCTATTATATCTTACAGGTTACGCTATGAGATGTGGTTGCTTACATGTTCGCTATTAGATGCCTACATTACCATGAATGCTTTCAGTTACGCTATTAAGAGGGTGGCTTACAAGGGGTCCTATTATAGCCTTACAGTTACGCTATTAGCTTTGTTGCTTACAGGTTTCGCTATTATATGCTTACGTTACGCTATTATATGTGTTGCTTACAGGTTTGCTATTATATCTTACAGGTGCGCTATTATGTGTTGCTTCAGGTTCGCTATTAATGCTTACATTACGCTATTATTGTGTTGCTTACAGGTTTTTCGCTATTAGATCTTCCAGTGAACGCTATTTATGTGTTGCTTACAGGTTCGCATTATATGCTTACAGGTTACGCTGATTATATGTGGTGCGCTTACAGGTTCGCTATTATATGTCTTACAGTACGCCCCAAAGAACGCTAGTACTGTGTTGCTTACAGTTCGCTATAATGCTTACAGTTTACCTATTCATATGTGTTGCTTACACGGTTTCGCTATTTAAGAGCTTACAGTACTCTATTTAGGTGTTGCTTACAGGTTCGCTATTATATGCTTACATACAGGTTACGCTATTATACTGTGTTGCTTGCAGGTTCGCTATTATAATGCTTACGTTTAGCTATATAATGCTTACTGTTACGCTATTATATGCTTACAGTTACTCTAGTATATGGGTGCGTAGCAGTTACGCTATTATATTGCCTTTCATTACGCTATTATATGTGTGCTTAGGTTTCGCTATTATAAATTATATTGTAGTTTACGCTATTTTAATGTGTGTTTGCTTACAGGTTCGCTATTATAATGCTTACAGTTTGCTCCTATTATGTGGGTTGCTTACAGGTTCCGTATTATATGCTTACAGGTTACGCGCTTACATGTGTTTGCTTACAGTTGTCGCTATTAATGCTTCAGTTACGCGTATTATCATGCTTACAGTTAAGCTATATATGTTTTCTTACAGTTTGCTATTAATATGCTTCAGTAACGCTATGGCTGTTGGTTGCTTACAGGTTTCGCTATTATATGCTTACATTTACGCTATTATTGTGTTTGCTTACAGGTTCGTTATATATGATTACAGTTACCTATTATATTGTTGCGTCCAGGTTCGCTATTATATGCGTAACATTTACGCTATTATATGTTGTTGCTTACAGGTCGCTATTATATGCTTACAGTTACGCTATTACATGCTTCGAGTTACGCTATTATATTGTGTTGCTTACAGGTTGCCTATATTGCTTACAGTTACTCATTATTCTTACAGTTTATCGATTATATGCTTACATTTACTCTATTATATGTGTTGCTTACAGGTTCGCTATTTTATATGCGTAACAGTTACGCTATTAATATGTGTTGCTTACAGGTTCGCTATTATTAGCTACATTTAAGCTATTAATTGTTGCTTTACGGTTCTCTATTATATGCTTACAGTTACGCCTTTTTTTGATATTATGTTGCTTACAGGTTCGCTATTATATCTTTACAGTTACGCTATATATGCTTACAGTTCCTATTCTATGTGTTGGCTTACAGGGTCGGTCTATATATGATTACAGTTAAGCCTATGATATGCTTACAGTTACGCTATTATATGCTTACATTACCTATTACATGTGTTGCTTACAGGTTCGCTATTATAGGCTACTGTTACGGCTAATTATTGTGTTTTGCTTACAGTTACGCTATTTATGCTACAGTTACGCTTATATGTGTTCTTTCAGGTTCGCTATTATATGCTTACAGGTTACCTATTATAGTGTTTTTCTTACAGGTCGCTATTATATCTTACAGTTACGCGATTAAATATGTGTTGCTTCCAGTTTGCGATGATATGTTACAGTTACTCTATAATATTTGTTGCTTACAGTTACTCTATTATAGCTTACAGTTAGCTATTATATGTGTTTGCTTACATGTTCGGCTATTATATGCTTCGTTACGCTAATGAGATGTGGTTTTGCTTACAGGTTCGCTATTATATGCTTACAGTTACGCTATTATATGCTTACAGTTACGCTATTATATGTGTTGCTTACAGGTTCGCTATTATATGCTTACAGTTACGCTATTATATGTGTTGCTTACAGGTTCGCTATTATATGCTTACAGTTACGCTATTATATGTGTTGCTTACAGGTTCGCTATTATATGCTTACAGTTATGCTATTATATGTGTTTGCTTACAGGTTCGCTATTATATTGCTTACAGTTCGCTATTATATTGTTTTGCTAACAGTTCGCTATATATGCTTACAGTTACGCTATTATATTGCTACAAGTTTACCTATTAATGTGCTACATTACGCTATTATATACCTTACAGTTTCGGTATTATATGCTTACAGTACGCTATTATCATGTGTGCTACATGTCGCTATTATACTTACAGTTACGCTCATTTATATGGTTTTTTTTGCGCCCAGGTTTCGCAATATATGTATACATTTACGCTATTTATAATGTGTTTTGCTTACCCGTCGCTAATTAATATGCTAAGTTACGCTATTATATGTGTTGCGTACAGTTGCTATTATATGCTTACAGTTACGCTATTATATGTGTTGCTTACAGGTTCGCTATTATATGCTTACAGTTACGCTATTATATGCTTACAGTTACGCTATTATATGTGTTGCTTACAGTTTCGCTATTATATGCTTACAGTTACGCTATTAATGTGTTGGCTTAACAGGTTGCTATTAGATGTTTTTAACAGTTAGCGCTATTAATGTTGTTGCCTTACAGGTTCGCTATTATAATGCTTACATTTACGCTTTATTCTTATGTGTTCTTACAGCTTGTCCCTATTAAATATCTTACAGTTACGCTTTATACTGTGTTGGCTTCAGGGTTCGCTATTATATTCTTACAGTTTACGCTATTATATGTGTTGCTGTACAAGTTCGTTGCTTTTGGGTTATGGCACTACTTGCAGTAGTGCCAGTAACCAGCGTCCGGTGGGAATTGAGTGCGGTACCAACATCTAATGTGGGTGGGTCGCATGTAGCAACAACAATACAATGTGTTGCTTACAGGTTGCGTGCGTATGGACTCATGGGTCCACAGCAGTGCCAGAACCAGCTGGTCAATTGAGTACCCGGTAACCTATGACTATAGGGTCGCTGTAGCACGAAACAGATAATGGAAGTTCTCACAGGTTGAGCGTATGGGCTCATGGCTATGGCAGCAGGGCCAGTGCCCAGCTAGTCAATGGAGTGCTGGTAACAACAACAACTCTTATGTCTTGCCGGTAACAGCAACAACACATATATTTATCCCGTGCAGGTTTGCCCGTATGGACTCATAGCTTCCGGCTGCAGCGCCAGTAACCAGCTGGCCAATGGAGTGCCCGTAACAACAACTAAATAGTGTTGCAGGAAAACAACAATAACGAATATGTTTGGCTTACAGGTTCGCAGCGGCATGGACTCATGGCTCTGCAGCAGTTGCCAGTAACCAGCTGGTCAATGGAGTACCGGTACAACATCTAATATGGTTCCTGTAGCAACACAATATATGTAGTTCTCACAGGTTCGCGCGTATGGATCATGGCTAACCGGCAGCAGTGCCGTACCACTGGTCAATATACCGTAACAACTCTAATATGGGGTGCTGTTCAAACAACAAGTTAGAGTTGCTCACAAGGTTTTCGCGCTAATGGACTCAATGGCTACCGGCAACCATAATATGTGCTGCTGTGTGTTAACCAGCTAAAAACAACTATCGATGTGTTGGCGTACAGGTTTGCGCTTATGGCTCTGGGCTACGGTGGGCAGCAGTGCAAGTACCGCAGGCGCTTGTCATGGAGTGCCGTAACGATACCTTGAAGAGGAGGGTGGCCAGTTGGTAACATAACAACTTGAACAACGCCCTTATTGCTGCCTTCATTGCTGGCGGTGTTGGAGGGGCCCATCTGCTGGCCATCATCCGTTCTACTTCTCGTCTGAAGAAGAAGGTGAGTTAGGGTGGGGTGGTGGGGTTGGGTGAGTAGGGTGGGGGTGGGTGGAAGTGAGTAGGTGGGGTGGTCCGTGGTGAGAGTATGGTAATAAGGCCCTTATTTGCTGGCTAGTAGTTGGGAAGGTTGGTTGGGTAGGGTGGGGTGGTGGAGTGAGTAGGGTGGGGTGGTTGCGTGGTGGTGAGTATGTAGGTAGGGAGGGTGAGTTGGTTGGGTAAAGTGGGGTTGGTGGAGTGATAGGGGGGGGTGGTGAGAGGGTGGTAGTGATTGGGTGGGGAAGGAGTAGGGTGGGGTGGGTGGGTTAAACGACGACGACTGAAATATACTCTCGATTGCTGGTTTCTGGTGGTGTGTTTGAGGTGTCCGGTGGTGCTGGCGGTGCTGGTGTTTGGGGGGGGGGGGTCCTCATTGCTATTGTGTGCTACTCACATCTTGAAGAAAAGGGTGAGTCTGGTGTGTAGGGCCGGGTGTGTAGTATGGGTAGGGTGGGTGTTGTGGGGTTGGGGGTTGGTAGGAATGGTAGGGTGGTTGTGGGTAGGTTGGGTTGTGTGGTAGGATGGGTAGGGTGGGTAGGGTGGTTTGGGTGGGTAGGATGGGTAGGGGGTGGGTGTTTGGGGTTGGGTGGGTAGGATGCGGTAGGGAGGGTGGGTTTTGGGTGTTTAGATGGGTGTGTGGTTGTATTTTGTTGGTTGTTTGGGTAGGATTGTTAGTGTTGGGGGTTGTGTGTGGTTGTGGTTGGTAGGATTGTGTAGGGTGGGTTGTTTTTGTGTTGGGTGTTTTCCGGGTGGGTTGGGTTTGTCACTGCTTTGGTACGATGGTGTGTTTTTTTTTGTGGGTGGTATGGGTAGGGTGGGTTGTGTTGGCGTTGGTGTTGGTTGTTTTGGTTGGTATGCTTTTATTTTGGTTGTTTTGGATCTTTGTTTCAGTTTCTTGTGTGTTGTTTTTTTGGTAGGGTTTAATTTAGGTGGTTGTTTGTTGGTTATTGATTTTTCGTTTGTTGATGTTTGTGTTTTTTTGGTTGGTCGTCTTTGGTAGGGTTGTATTTTTTTCTTTTGGTGGTGTTCGTGTTTTGTTCTTGTTTTTCTATTTGGGTAGGGGTGGGTAGGATGGGCAGGGTGGGTAAACGACGACGGGGAACCTGGACAGAGTGGCTCTCATTGCTGTCATTTCTGGGCGATGTTGGGGAGTGTGTCCCTGGTGGTGGCTGGCGGTGCGGTGTTCTGGGTTGGCCCTCATGGCCATGGCCTGTTCTACTTCTCGTCTTGAAGAAAAGGGTGACTCGAGTGGGTAGGGTTGGGAGTGGGGTTAGTATGGGGTGTGGGTAAGGCCCTATTGCTGCAGTGCTGGCGGGTGTGGAGGTCCATTCTCTTGGCCATGTGTTGTTCTCTACTCTCGTCTTGAAGAAAAGGGTGAAGTCGACGTGAGTTGGGTGGGGTGGGTAAAGGACAACGACCTGAACATCGCTCAACAACAACAACACCAACAACAACAACAACAACAACAACAACAACAACAACAACAACACACACACAACAACAACAACAACACCAACAACACCAACACAACAACACCAACAACACCAACAACACCAACAACAAAAACAACAAAACCAAAACAACAACAACAACACCAACAACCAACAACAACAACAACAACCACCAAAAAACACCAGCAACAACAACAACAACAAACACCAACAACAACCAGCCTCTGTGGGTACCCACTAACCACCCAAAACCACCAACCACAACCAACACCACTAACCACTAACCACTTACCACTTACCCATTCCCTTGCAGACTCTGCCCCATAATTGTGCCGGCCGACCAATGTGAGAGAAGAAGGTCAGGACCCCACCCCTCTAAATAGACATGCAATAGAGGCGGGAGCAGCGGAAGTGAACAAAGGCTCTCCTACCACAAAGGGGGTCGACAATATCTGATGTGGTGCCAGGGTTGTGTCAACTCGACATACGCTACTCTAGCCACCTGTACCCAAGGATGTGGCGGACAAGTAGCTTAAGAGTAAGCTGGACTGAATAGCTAAGCTCCTCCTCTCATCCTCAAATCAAAGCGGAGGAGGAGAGGTGAGGGTCCGACGAATCTTATTGTCTGCTGCCATGGTGTGTCAACTCGACATACGCTACTATCACCTGGTAGCCCAAGGAATGTGCTGAACAGGTACTAGGAGTTATCTAAGAGTAGCTGAGTAGCAATCTTACTACAAATGCAGCAAAGAGTGGGCAGAGGGTCCCACAGCAGTTGTTTGCTGCTAGTGTTGCAGCATCAAACTTGGACAGTCAGCTACTCTAATCGCCTGAGTAGAAAGATGTAGCTGACAAGTACTAGTGCTTAGGATGGCACAAAGCCATAGACTGAAGAGGTGTCTCAAATTGATGTTTCACTACTTTCCACCACCTGGTGGCCCAAGGCGTAGCTAACAAGTGCCTTGTACAAAATGCATTATAATAAGGGCCTCCTGATGAGTGCCCAAAACTGGATGTTGGTGGTTGGCCCCTTTTTTAAGGGGTCCCACTTCCTGGGTTGAAAAGCAAGGTCAGTTGGCTTGGCACCAAATTAGCCAGGCCTGGGCAGCTGGTTTTTTTACAGGGTCCCACTCCCTGGATTTTTGCTAGTTGCCGGCAGTTGCTTTGGATGGATTGGACTGGCTTGATCTTCTGGTCAATGGCGATCATTTACGGGTCCTTCATGGGTGAAAAACAAGGGCAGGTTTGGCTGGCAACCAAACTGGCCAGCCTGGGGGTTTGCTTGTTTGCCGGCAGTTGCTTTGGATGGTTGAAACCCCTCCCCTTTCATCAGTGATATACATGTCCGTGGTAACCGAATCGCTCTGATATAAAGATCCGGGGGGTCGATTCCCCCTGCGGTCGCTCTTAGCGTTGCAGGTCGTTGTCAACCGCAATGGTAGCTTGTCCAGTTGAGGTAGAAGACCGCTATCTACCCGTGCACGACGGGTTCCTTTAACACCACGCCCCACCAGGCGTTATCATTACCTTTTGGATGGATTGGATTGGATTGATCACTTGGTCTATTGCGCTCTTTACGTCCACGTCCTGGTTGAACAATAACAAGGCAGTTGGCTTGGCACCAAACTGGCCAGGCTGGGTCGCTAGTTTGTTTACGGGGTCCCACTTCCTGGGTCGAAAAGCAAGGGCAGTTTGGCTTGGCCACCAAACTGGCCAGGCCTGGGTCGCTAGTTGGTTTAACGGGGTCCACTTCCTGGGTTGAAAAGCAAGGCAGTTGGCTTGGCACCAAACTGGCCAGGCCTGGGTCGCTAGTTTGTTTACGGGGTCCCACTTCCTGGTTGAAAAGCAAAGGGCAGTTGGCTTGGCACCAAACTGGCCAGGCCTGGGTCGCTAGTTTGTTTACGGGGTCCCACTTCCCGGGTTGAAAAGCAAGGGCAGTTGGCTTGCCCAAATGCTGGGTGACTGGGTCTTTCAATAAAAGGCCATAGTCATTGTTAGGTTCACGTTTCTTTGCCATCATGCCGCAACATGCTTATATAATCTATGCTTATATAATGTTTGTATAAATAAATAATATTTCGCATTATTACGAGGCGTAAAATGAAGGGCCAGCCCGTTTGCTTGCACTGGGGCCAACCACGAACATGCCTTCTCTAAAATCCCTTTGTATGGTATCATGTATCTACATGCATGCATGTTAGGGTTTAGTGCTTTTCTTCGCTGTAAATGTGCATACCAGCAGTACGCATGTAGGTGCATACCAGGCAATACGCATTTAGGTACATTGGGTGCGGGTATCACGGGAGCACATGACGAACCCATTCAATCTTTGTTAGAGGGGGGTGCTCAACCTGCACTGCTCGCCGTGTTCGGCTCTGGTGTCAGCCAACTCCCTTTTTTTTAACCTCGGGCCCCCTCTCTTGTGTGTTAGCAGCACGTTTGTACTGCTCACGGGATGTTCTCTCTGGTGTCCAACCGATTGCCCTGTTTTCAACCCTAGGAACCACGGGGGGTCATCTTTGTTAGCATCACGTGGTACTGGGGCTCACCAGTTTTCGCTGGTGCCAAGCCCAATTGCCCTTGTTTTTCATCTAGGAACGCATCTCTTTGTTAGGGACTCACGCTGCACTGCTGCGGACTGTATTGTTCCGCCTATTTCAAATTGGGTGTACATTCATTCCCATGAAAACCGATGGAGGGCGTGAACAACCTAATAGCGTTGGCATGCAATGCCCAAAGATTGGACTCTTGCCCACTCCTGGCGTAATGTAATCCTGCCGCTGGATACTACCCCCTCCGCCCCCCCCACACACATCACGGATACACACAGGCAGGCGCAAACACCACACTCCGCCCCCCTCCTGCCCTCCACCAGTCCCCTCCACTCTCACTCCTGCCCCCCTCGGGTTACCCCCGGCCCCCTCCCGCCAACTCCTTCCGGGGGGGGGCCCACTTTTCAGTAAGAGTTGAAATGTGAGTCCTTTATAATTCTGCAGGGTCCACCCATCAACGATCCAGCAGGTCGAGGTTGAAGGCCCTGGCTAGTTCCACACAAACTCTCATAGGTTTGGGAAAGGCCCCTTGGAAGAGGGTAGAGCACGTGGTCCCCAGGGGTGGGGGAGTCCCGCTGTACGCGTAGGAAAATCCAGCTTGGGGTTAGGTCCAAGCCTATTATGATGCCAGGGTTGCAATAATAGACTATACAAATAAATCAGAATGAACATATGTAAAGGGAATAAATAGATATTCAAGAGTACAGTAATGATATGACCAAGGGGAACTATAATCTAGGCGTAGCCCTGAACATACTAACCCTTAAGGATCAGGCTGGCGCATAAGCCTCTATACTAATGAATAATCAGAATGATCAAAACTAATAATCCTACCATGACTCCCATACTAATAACACACCTTCTCCCTACTATCTGCCGCGTGATCCCGTCCTCATTCTTCGTCTCCCTCATACTAAAAATACTCCGCCTCCTAATACTAAGACTATACACGGCACGTCCCTCAATCTCACCCTTCATTCATTCCTTCGGGTTCATGCATTTCATCGGGACGGGTCGTAAGGCATCCTACTAAGTGGCATTAGTCATATCTTGTGTCCTGGTTACAGGTCCAGGGTAAGCCAACTAGGCGTGAACCTATTACCAGTTGATCTTGAACGTGTTTCCAATGGCTGCGCAGCCGCATTTTGGCTGCTCGCCGTCTTAGGCAGTAAAAAACATTAACAAGGAAAAAAGTAAACGTGAACAATTTTTTTTCTTCTGAACAATAAATGCCGAAGATGAGACCGAAGACTCAAACCCATCCAATGATCTTAAGGCGTAACGGATTCATAACTATTCCTACTTCTACAACTGCTGCGCTTATCCTCATGTGTGTATGTTACAGTACAGTGGTAGCCAAATAGGCTAAAGGGACTTGCCCAACCGTGATAGGAAGGGCTAAAAATAAATCAGCACCTCAGTCTCTCATCTTCTCATTCTAAGATAGTAAGATGGATGGATCAAACTTGGCTTGGCTTCTTTTCATGGATGGATGGATGGATGGATGATCAACATTGGCTTCTTTTCATCCTCATCGTTACTATTACTACCACTTGTCACTGGTGGTAGACCATGCAAGCAAGACGGGGCTGGCCCCTCTACAACCTCACGCCTCCTAATAAGGCGTACTATTTATTTATGTATTATCTACCACTTTCACAGACTGCCGGCCAGCCCTCATCTGTTTTTCTCACGTTTTCATTCAAAGGTTGGATGGATTAGACATTGGCTTCTGCATACACCACTCATCGCTACTACTACTTCTACAACTGCTGCTGCTGTATCCTCTGCCTTCTCTCATCATCATTCAAGATGGATGGATTAAAACATTGGCTTTTTCTCATCGCCACTGCTACTAGCCTACTACTGGCTGCTTTAATCTACGGCCTTCTCGCATCATCATTCAAAGATAGATGGATTGAACCTTGGCTTCTTCTCATTATCACTGTACTAATGCCACTGCTGCTTGTATCCATCCTCTGCCTTCTCACGTCATAATTCAAAGATGGATGGATTAAACATTGGCTTCTGCACATCCTGATCAATGCTCCTCCCCCTCCTCCTCCTCCTCCTCCTCCTCCTCCTCCTCCTACCGGTAACAAGGTACTTCTCCAAGCGCGCGCTGGTGCGCTGCCTTTTTGAGCCCCACTGCGCGTTTCGCGCAGTTTTTGCAAACACCCTGTGGGCGCAGCAAGCATTTTTGCGCTTTTTACACTACAAAGCGCAGTTTTTTTGTTTTTCAAGTGCGCTAAAGCGCTGGCCCAATTTGGTCAATGGGAAGTACCCTGACCGGTACTACTACTACTACTACTACTACTACTGCTGCTGCCTGCTTTGATCCACGGCCTTCTCATGTCATCATTCAAAGATGGATGGATTAAACATTGGCTTCTTCTCATCATCACTGCTACCATTTCCACTGCTGCTTTGATTCACGGCCTTCTCACGTTTTCGTTCCAGTACGAGGGTCACTTGACCATCCATCTCCTTACAACGACCTCACTGCAATCCATGCACCACGTAAACCCTCGCCCAGTGGTGGGAAACCATTGACTTCACCAACTTGGGACGCCCATTTCCTGCGAGAGAGAGGATTCGTTACATAAAGTCAGCAAATCATTGCCGAGACAGGACAACCAGCACAGCCTACCGACCTTGCAATTATATAACAGGAAACATAGAAGATTACAATGGGCATGTCCTGCAGTATTATTTATGGTTCGGATATTGTTATATATTTTGGTTTCGAACGACAATCTATTCAACAAAGTGTTTGCAGTGGCTTATAGTATGGAGGGTGGTACACCGCCTTGTGGCAGCGGAGACCCGGGCTCTATTCCAGGTAGGCACATTTCATGATGGATTACTTTTTTGTCAAGTTGAACCATCGACTTCACCCACATGGGACGCCCATTTCATGCAGTGTTTGTTTTGCATTATTCTGTGTATCGGTTTTTGTTGCTGGTGTTGTATTTGTATTCGTATCGCCCAGAAGGTGGAACTAATGAATTCAAGAACTTGGGACGCTCATTCCTGCAGAGAGAAAGGGTTCGTACATAAACTCAGCCAATCATCGTCGAGACAGCACAGCCTGCCTACCACCAATTTTATAACAGGGAGCATGAGGGTTTTAGAGGCACCCCCCAAAACCTGAAAAACAAATTGGGAATAGTAAAGAAAAGGAAGCAAACTAGAGGCGGAAAGGGGAGCGGAAAGGGGAGGGATGCCAAGGTGGGCAATACAGAGCACAAAGCCCAGCAAACCAAGAGAGGAGGGCAGAACCCAAAAGAACTAAAGACCTTCCAAGGGCAATGCGCTATTAGCACCTTGACATGTAGCGATAATTCCCTTTAAAGAAAAACACAACCCTAGTCAGCCCACCTACTAGGTGTTTCAGGTGCATATTGTATAGTTGTTAGTTCACATTGCCACCGCTTTGTGGCAGCGAAGACCCGGGCCTCCATCCCGGTAGGCACATATTTTATTGTTAGTTTTGTTATCGTCTATGTATACCCAAAAGTGGGAACCATTGACTTCACCAACTTGGGACGCCCATTTACCAGTATTGCTTTTGCATTTTTTGGGGGTTTGCTTTTATATTTGTATTTGCATTGTTCTTTTGTATTTGTTTTGAATTTGTATTGTCTTTGTCTTAATATTTTGAATTTTGTATATTTGTATCGCCCATTAGTAGGAGCAGTGTTCTTCACCACGTTGAGATGCCCATTTACTTGTTTTATTTATTACAAGGAGGATTTTGGCCTCAAAGGGTGGGTCTGGTTGCTGAAAAAATGTAACAAAAACATGTAAGCAAAAAGTACCGGTAATTTGCCAAATGACTTTCAGGTCTTCGCTTGAGACACTCAAATCCATTGACCCCTTTGCCAAGTTAGTTTTGCCATGGTTGTCTGAGACCCACTTTTGGGGGGAAAATGACATTTGCCAATACTTAATCTTGCCAATACTTAATCTTGCCGATACTTAATCTTGCCAATACTGAATCTTGCCAATACTTAATCTTGCCAATACTTAATCTTGCCAATACTGAATCTTGCCAATACTGAATCTTGCCAATACTTAATCTTGCCGATACTTAATCTTGCCAATACTGAATCTTGCCAATACTTAATCTTGCCAATACTTAATCTTGCCAATACTGAATCTTGCCAATACTGAATCTTGCCAATACTTAATCTTGCCAATACTTAATCTTGCCAATACTTAATCTTGCCAATACTTAATCTTGCCAATACTTAATCTTGCCAATACTGAATCTTGCGAATACTTAATCTTGCCAATACTGAATCTTGCCGATACTTAATCTTGCCAATACTTAATCTTGCCAATACTTAAGGCGCGTACGGTATTACAAGGAGGATTTTTGCCTCAAAGGTAGACTTTAACATGTAATATAATGTAATGTAATGTATGTAAATGTAAGGTAATTAAATGTAATGTAAATGTAATGTAATGTAATGTAATGTAAATGTAATGTTATTAATGTATGTAATGTAAAGGTAATGTAAATGTAGTAATGTACTGTTAATGTAATGTGATGATTGTAAGGTAATTGAATTTAATGTAATTCCGGTAATGTAATGTCATGTAGAGGTAAATGTAATGTAGGGTGGGGTCCTACACATGGCACCTACGCAGCCCTAGACTGAAAATAATGAATATACGATGAATGATGATGATTACATTTTCCTGGTGCCCCTACTGGACTCCAATGTCCTCGGGCTTGACGGGAGTCCAGGGGACTTCTGAATCATATGAATAAAAATAAATAGTACGCCTTATTTGGATGGCGTGTGTTCATAGGGCGAGACAAGGGTGGGTCCCCAGATATTGAACTTGAAATTGGTTACAACAATCCGTGTAAGACCAGTATACAGACGTGAAGTTCGGACAACAACGTAAGCCGGAGCTAGCTACAGTCACGTGGGCCCCCAGATACCCTACACTGAAAAGATTGAAGACAATTGAAATGATCAACTACTTCGAATCTATATTTGTGATGCTTTTTTGAGTAATTATGAGGCATCTGTCTATTTCAAGGTTTTTTTTTTTTCCGCTTAAGAAATGAGGGTTCGACTCCCTCCGACGTTGCAGGTCGTCGCAACGCATGTAGCTGTCCAGTTGAGGTAGGAGACCGATCCCCACCCGCGTAAGGACGGACTCCTTAACACCACACCCCCCCAGCATTATCCTTACTTTATTTAAAGGCGAGTTAGCCTCAAAGGGGGGGTCTCCATGTAGCCTGAAGAGATTATTACAAATAAATAAATAAATAAATAAATAGTACGCCTTATTAAGAGGCGTACAGCAGGGTACTACTAAGCGCTCGAGGCAACGCGATTTCGCGCCCGCTTTTTGAGCCCTGCTGCACGTTTCGCACAGTTTTTTTAACTCCCTTTGGGCACAGCGCGCAGTTTTTGCGTTTTTTGCACTACAAAGCGCTGTCCAATTTGACTTTTGTACCCTTTAAGCGCTGATCAATTCGACAAAATGTAGTACCCTGCAGTGGGGAATAGTGTCACAGAAGCCCTCTGCAGCGCCGTTTTGACGCTTTGGAGCGCGAGACTTTTTGACCACACACATCTAGCCGCTTTTAAAGCGCAGGTTTTTGCAACCCCTTGTGGGGCACTGCAAGGACAAATATTTTTGCTGCTTTTGCACTCAAAGCCCCGTTTTTGTTTTCAACGCGCTAAAGCAAATGGCCAATTCGGCCATTGACACGTACAGTTAACCCTGGTACCCTGGTGTACAGTTGAGGGGGCCAGCCCATTTGCTTTCACTGGGGCCAACTACCACTGGAAACATGTGATATTACATTACATGTTAAAGTCTACTTGACACCGCGAGGGTGTAGAGGGAATCGTGCTTTAAACAAAAAGAAAAAGCACCCACAAAGCAAAAAAACCCATTACATCAGGGGTGTGTCGAGGACAAACAAACCAAACTCCCAACCACCATTTTGGTGGCGTAGGTATTAATGTTCGTCCTGGGCGGGTATCACGGGTAAGGGTGGATTTCCATAGGCCGTGGATGGGTCTGGATGGGTCGAAAAGTACGAACAACCGACGATCCATCCAGGCCTTACATTTCCACAGAGCCCCTGGATGATTCGTATTTGTACGGATTGTACCGACGAAACACCCATCCACGAGACCCATCCAGATGGCAAAATCCATCCCTGCCATCGACCGAGGGGTGGATTGGAAGAGTCTGGATGAGTCGCAAACTTTACGGTGCAGGCCCGGCGCAGCCAGCGCCGGTTTCTCTAGCGACTGCCTCTACCCGTTTCAATTCAATCTCGTTCCCTTGCTTAGTTTGACCTCACGAACGAAATCGGCGACCTTCCTCGTTTGAACCCCCCCCACCCCACCCCACCCAACACCCTGGAATCTGCGACCTCCCCCTGCACATAGTTTCAATGCCAATCAGCTAGTGTTGAGTCGTCACGAAATCTGCGACCTCCTCGTGTGGTGGTTTCGCTTCCCGAAAAAAAAAATAAACAAAAAAAAAAAAATTTCGAATCGCGCCAGATCTGATTCGAGGAACGGAAACCCGAGACATTATGCATTTAAGATTCTTCGGCATTTAAAGCCACAGGGAGCCCCCTGTGGATGCCAGGCGATCATCCCTCGGAAAAAGTTGTCGGCCCAGCAATAGATCCAGCGCAAGGTATCGACCCACGGCGCACCGGCCATTGCTGCGAACCACCCATGGCCGACCAACATTTCCACCAGAAAGGTGGAACTGGATGGGATGATCGACTGCGTACGGTGTCACGAATCATCCATGACCCATCCACGAGACGGTAACAGAAATAACACCGATTTAGAGCGCACCCACTCGACCGCAGGTACTGCATCACTCATCCCACATGGCCTACTGGAAGTTCCGACCCTAAAATACGCCGGGTATTACGGAGTAAAGCCGGACTGCTGCGTCCCGCTTAACCATTTTGGCGCGTCGACTCACAAACACCACCCTCGCACGCTGCGTACCGGGTGCTTAAGAAGTACGCGCGATATAATCGCTTCTCCGATCAATCGGGCTGGTGGGCTCGGCGCAGGTGCATAAACATTCGTGTCGTCGACCACCCTAATGGCGCAAAGTTGTAGTGTGTTATGGTACCGGGGGGACCCAATAGCATAAAAACTGACTATAGCCTGTTATCAACTTGCAATTCGGGTTTTGTGGGTATCGCTTGTGGGCCGGAGGGACTAGTAGACGCGAAAAAAGCTGCAATGTGCAGGATGTGGAAAGGAGTTTCACTCGAAAAAAAAGCTTCTACAGAACCGCAACCTAGCATCCGTACCCCTCAGGAAACTCGAGCGCCTTGTGCCAGATATTCCTCGATCGTCAGTTAATTCCCCGCTGTAACAAAAGGGCGCCGCCAGCTGTCACATTCGCTAATTAGACGGCGAGATCTCACAGCAATGATTCGTGGGATATCGGAGCTCTCCGACGGGCTGAAACACGCCTGCAGCAATTGCTAACATAGTCATCCTTCTCGTGCCTCCCCTGGAATACAAAGTCGAGTCCGCAGACAAAGCGTCTCTCGAGGTCCCTGCACGCTGGAGAGTCAATTCAGGTATGCGTAACATAATGCAACCCGGCGATGAAGCCGGCATAAGCGGACCGCAAAGTGCACGTTTATAAAATCCGAATCGGCTATCACTCCTGTGGTTTGGACCGGGGTGACCGGAAGCGTAACAGGGGTAAAAGAACAAGGGAACAGAAGGAGAAAGCAGAGAACTGGAGCAGAATTTAAGACGAGGGCATTACCATTGAGAAAAAAAAAAAAGAAGAGAAAAGTAAAAACGGAAGGCTAGTCACAATGATGTGTAAAGACAACGGTGTGCAAATAAAGTGAGAGGGGTGCTGGAGGGCGAAGCACACGTAACCAAGGGCGTCGGGAAGCATCCACGGACTCCTCAGGAGGCTTGAGGGGCATTGGGTGTGCGTAGAAGGGAGATCAACATGGATCACGTAGGAGCAAGATCGAACACCTTAAACGGCAAAACACTGATAATGTATGGAAATTCAATCGGCCCTCGGAACTGTGGCGGCAGGGGGAATCATACGCAGCAAAAGACAGAAAGGATAACCATCGAAAGAAAAAATGAGTTCAAAGCCTGCAAACGTAACACTTAGTATATACAGATGTAGTACGGGAGACAACACCCCCTGTCAACCCGCCCTACATGACTGGATTTGGAGACTTCTCCATGTGCACGATACCTGCGCGCACACCACACACACACAGCTACACACACGCGCAACACACCACACTTGCATGCATGGCATCATGCATCCTAGGTCCCTAACACATTCACACCCACACAACACATCACGGTTGATTTGTCAACATCAAACGCACCACTGGCATGGATACCCACAAGTCATAGGCACATTCACACACAGCAAGCGCACACATACGCACACAGTATGTAGGTTGCGTGTCCAGGTGTGTGTATATCACATTGACCCCACCAACTTTCCTCACCTTTTTCGAACTCACACACCACCACACCCCACAAACACCCACATACATGTAGGTGGGTGTCCATGCAAGTGGGTGTATGATACATTGACCATCCCTTCCCACACATACACACCAACCACCCACAAACACGTAACGCACAGGGCAAAAAAAGTAGGTGGGTTCCATGCAGGTGGGTGGCTTGTTATTTATGGGAGGCTATCTGCGCTCCCAAACCGTGGGAGAGGCTGTTTCTGCTTCAAGGACACCATGTCACGGCGCGCTAGAGATCTTTGAACTCTCTCCTTCGAAAAAGGAGGCAGTAGTCAGAACTTGTACCAGATTGTGTGGACACATTCCAACCTTAACCATGTCCCGCAGGGCTTCTGATAGTCTAAGGCTTAATGTACTATTATAGCTGGGTCTCAAGATCTACATATTTTAAATTTTGATTTGCTTTTTTTGAAACTACCATTTTCAATTCCAAAATTTAACATGTGGATGTACCAGTACGGCTTATTGCGCAATAAATATGTGTTCTACTAATCTTGAAGTTGACACTGTAAAAATCCCCATCCAATTTGAGAAACATGTGACCCTTTTATTCCACTTCTCCCTAATCAATTTTTGGGTATTACGGGTAATACCCGGCAACCCAGGACAACATTAACCAACCCCCCTAGAGCATGACCAACCCGATCTCACCGCTTCAGTGGCGAGGTAGAGCTAACCAATTAGAAGTCCCAGAAGAAACAAAGGGTAGAAATTGACGGTGCCACAAGCAGTCATGGCTTCCTGTCTTGCTCGTCTCACGTAGACGATAGTCTTCGCTGTTGCTCCAGAAGTCTTAGTGCATTTCCATTCATAAAGGTTCTGATGTGGAATCGCATAAGTCCACTTCGATACGGTTAAGAAGTGGTATCCACTTACAGTGGCGGATGTAAGAACTAGACAAGGAGGAAGTGATATGAGGAAAAAAAGGGATAATAAATTATGGTGCCACTAAGCAGTCCAGGACTCCAGGGCTTCCTGTCTTGCTCTTCTACACGTAGAAAGATAGTCGGCTAGGTTGCTCCAAAAAGTCGTAGTGCCATTTCCAAGCTAACAAATGAGAAGTGATATGAGGAGTGCAGTGTTTTTTATTTCAGATTTCTGCAGTCCAGGTTGAGTAGCTACTTGGGAGAGGGAAAGTTTCGTAGCCATGGCATGGCGGAGCGCGAAGCAAGGAGCCTGGGGTGGTTGGGAGGCAGCGCGTCCTGATATCGGAGGTCCGTGGGGTTGCGCATTGACGACTGAATGGCTAGGAATTGCTACGCGTAGTCGAAACAAAGACACCCAAGGAGTTAGTGGTGGTGGTGTGTGCGTGGTGTGTGGTAATGGGTGGTGTGTGGTGTGTGTGTGGTGTGGGTGTGGTGGGGTTTGGGTTGTGTGTATGTGGTGTTGGTGTGGTGTGGTGTGGTGTGGTGTGGTCGAGATGTGGTGTGGTGTGGTGTGGGTGTGTGTGGCTGTGGTGTGGTGTGGTGTGTGGTGTGGTGTGCCTGGTGGTGTGGTGGGCGGTTTGGGTTGGGTGGTTGTGGTGGGTGTGTGGTCGTTGTGGTTCGGTGAGTGTGTGTGGTGGGGCTGGTTCGTTGGTTCTTTGTGGTGTGGGTGGTGTGCTGTCGGTGAATGGTTGTGGTCGTTGGTGTGGTGTGGGGTGGTTGTTGGTGTGGTAGGTGGGTGTGGTGTGTGTGGTGTGGTGTGGTGTGTACGGTGTGTATGGTTTTGTGGTTGTGGTGTGGTTGGGGTGTGGGTTGGGGTGGTGTGGTTGTGGGGTTGGCCTTGTGGTGTGGTGTGGGGGTCGGGGTGGGTGGTGGTGGGTGTGTGGGGGGGTGTGGGGTGGTGGATTTGTCGGGGTGGTGTGGGTGGTGTTGGTTGTGGTGTGTGTGTGGTGTGTGTGGTGGGGTGGTGTGGTGTGGTTTGTGGTGTGGTCGTGGTGTGGGGCGGGAGGTTGCAACACAGAGGAGTTGATTCCTGGAAATTCTCTACTCAGAATTAACGAGTGTTGCAGTCATACATTTACATTACATTACATTACATGTTAAAGTCTACTTGACACCGCGAGGGTGTATGAGACTCTGTGCTTTAAACAAAAAGAAAAAGCACCCACAAAGCCAATAAAACCCCATTACATCAGGGGTGTGCGGGAAAACAAACCAACTCCCAACCCTCCGTTTTGGTGTGGCGCCAAACGGCACAAGCTGTATGGTTTATCCCTATGTTGTACGGTCGTCGCTACCTATTACATGCATTACAGTTACGCTCAGTAAGTGTTGCTTAAAGGTTCGCTATTATATGCTTACAGTTACGCTATTATATGTGTTGCTTACAGGTTCGCTATTATATGCTTACAGTTACGCTATTATATGTGTTGCTTACAGGTTCGCTATTATATGCTTACAGTTACGCTATTATATGTGTTGCTTACAGGTTCGCTATTATATGCTTACAGTTACGCTATTATATGCTTACAGTTACGCTATTATATGTGTTGCTTACAGGTTCGCTATTATATGCTTACAGTTACGCTATTATATGCTTACAGTTACGCTATTATATGCTTACAGTTACGCTCTTATTGGGTGCTTATCGGTTCGTTATTATATGCTTTACAGTACGTATTATATGTGTTGCTTACAGGTTCGCTATTATAGATTACAGTCTACGCTATTATATGTGTTGCTACAGGTTCGCATATCGCCTTACAGTTATGAATTAATGTGTTGCGTAACAGGTCGCATTATGTGCTTACCGTTCGGCATTATAGGTTGCTTACAGGTTTGCTATTATATGCTTACAGGTTACGCTATTAATGGTTGCTTACAGGTCGGCTTTATTTGCTTACAGTTGACGCTATTATAGTGTTGTTACAGGTTCGTATTATATGCTTACAGTACGATATTATATGTGTTGTTACAGGTTCGTTATTATATGCTTACAGTTACAGCTATTATATGTGTCGCTACTAGGTTCGATATTATTGCTGACAGTTACGCATTACATGTGTTGCTTACGGTTCGCTATTATATGCTTACAGTTACGCTATTATATGTGTGCTTACGGTTCGCTTATATGCTTTACAGTAGCTATTATATGCGTTGCTTACAGGTTCGCCTATTATATGCTTACAGGACGGATTCTATGTGTTGCTTCAGTGTTCGCTTATTATTGTTACAGTTACGCTATTATAGATACAGTTACGCCATTTAATGCTTACAGTTACGTATTATATGTGTTGCTTACAAGGTTCGCTATATATGGCTTACATGTACGTTATTATCTGGTGGACTTACAGGTTCGCTATTATATGATTGTAGTAGCTATTATCTGTGTTGCTAAGGTTCGCTATTATATGCTACAGTTACGCTATTATATGTGTGCTTACAGGTTCGCTATTATATGCTTACAGTAACGCTATTACATTGTGTGGCTTACTGGTTCCGCGTAATTCATATGTTTACAGTTACGATTTATATGCTACAGTACGCTATTATATGTGTTGCGTACAGGTTTGTATTATTATGTGACAGTAAAACTACGATATTATATGTGTTGATTACAGGTTCGCTAGTATATGCTACAGTTACGCTATTCTATTGTTGCTTACGGTTCGCATTATATGCTTACAGTTTACGTATTATATGTGTTGCTTACAGGTTCGCTATTAATGCATTACCGTTACGTATTATAGGTGTTGCTTACAGGGTTCGCTATTATATGCTATAAGTACGTATTAAGTGGATTTACAGTTTTTTAACCGCTATATATGGGTTGCTTACAGGTTCGCTATATATGATTACAGTTACGCTTGTATGCTTACAGTTATTCTATTATATGCTTACAGATTACGCTATTCTATTGTTGCTTACAGGTTCGCTATATATGCTATAGTTACGTCTTATATGTGTTGCTTCAGGGTTCGCCTTATATGTTACAGTTCGCTATTATATGTGTTGCCTTACAGGTTCGACTTTTATATGCTTACAGTTACGCTGTATATGTGTTGCTTACAGTTTAAATGGGCTATTATTGCTTACAGTTAGCTATTACATGTTACAGTTACGCTCATATATGTGTTGCTTACGGTTCGCTAGTATATGCTACGTTACCTATTATATGCTTACAGTTACGCTATTATAGCTTCAGTTACGTATTAATGTGTGCTACAGGTTCGCTATATATGCTTACTGGTACGCTAGAGATGTGTTGCTTACGTTACGCTTTTATATGCTTACAGACGCTTGATAGGTGTTGTTACAGGTTCGCTATTATATGCTACGTTACCTATGATATGGGGTGCTGACAGGTTCGCTATTATATGGCCTACAGTTACGCGCAGATGAGCTGCTACCAGTTACGCTATTATATGTGTTCTTAAGGTTCGTATATATGATTACAGTACGTATAATGTGTGCTTACAGCGTTCGCTAATATGTACAGGTACGCTATTAATGTGTTGCTTACAGTTTGCTATTATAGGTTACAGTTCGCTTATTATATTGTGTTGCTTACAGGTTCGCTATTATATGCTTACAGTTACGCTATTATATGTGTTGCTTACAGGTTCGCTATTATATGCTTACAGTTACGCTATTAATGTGTTGCTTACAGGTTCGCTATTATATGCTTACAGTTACGCTATTATATGTGTTGCTTACAGGTTCGATATTATTCTGTTTCCAGTTACGCATTACAGTGTGTGCGTACCAGGTCGCATTATATGCTTACAGTTACGCTATTATATGGTGCTTACGGTTCGCTCTCTTGCTTACAGTTACGTATTATGTGTTCTTACAGGTTCGCTATTATATGCTACAGTACGCTTATATGTGTGGCACTTACAGGTTCGCTATTATATGGTACAGTTACGCTATTATATGCTTTACAGGTACGCTATTATATGCTTACAGTTACGCTTTACTAATTGTGTTGCTTACAGTACGCTATTATATGCTTACAATTACGGCTATTATATGTGTTGCTACAGGTTCGGCTATTAATGATTTAGCTTACGATATTATATGGTTGCTACGGTTCGCTATTATATGCGTACAAGTTACAGCTCTTATATGTGTTGCACAGGTTCCGTAGTATATGCTTACAGTTACGCTATTACATGTGTGTGCTTACAGGTTCGCTATTATATGCTTATCTAGTTACGTATTATATGCGTACGTCCGCTATATATGTGGTGCGTACAGGTTTGCTATTATATGGCTTACAGTCTACGCTATATATGTGTTGCTTAAGAGTTCGCATTATTGCTTACAGTCCGCTATTATATGTGTGCTACAGGTTCGGTATTATATGCTTACAGCCGCTATTATAGTGTTTGCTACAGGTTCGCTTTATATGCTTTACAGTTAGCTATTATAGGTGTTGCCTTACAGTGGTCGCTATGATATGCTACCAGTTACGCTCTTACATGCTTACAGTTACGCTATTATATGTGTTGCTATACAGGTTCGTATTATATGCTTACAGTTACGGTTTAGATATGTTACCAGTATGCTATTATATGCTTGACAGTTACGCTATTATATGTGTTGCTACAGGTTCGCTATTTTATCGCTTACAGTTACGCCTATTATATGTGTTGCTTACCGGTTCGCTATTATATGATTCCGTTACGCTTTTATATGTGTTGCTTACAGGTTTCGCTTATTATATGCTTACGCGTATCTTTTAATGTGTTGCTTACAGGTTCCTATTAGTATGCTTACAGGTACGCTATTCTATCTTACAGTTACGCTTTATAGGTGTTGCTTAGGGTCGCTATTATATGCTTACGTTACGTATTATTGCTTACAGTTACGCTATTTATATGCTTACAGTTACGCGATTTATAGTGTTGCTTACAGGTTCGCTATGATATGCTTACGTACGTATAGAGTGTTGCTTACAGTTACGCTATTTAATTGCTTACAGTTACTCTGATTATATTGTGTTGCTACAGGTTCGCTATTATTGCTACAGTTACGCTATTTATGTGTGCTACAGGTTCGCTCTTATATGGCTTAAGTACGTATTCTATGTGTTGCTTACAGGTTCGCTATTATATGCTTACAGTTACGCTATTATATGTGTTGCTTACAGGTTCGCTATTATATGCTTACAGTTACGCTATTATATGTGTTGCTTACAGGTTCGCTATTATATGCTTACAGTTAGCTATTATATGTGTTGCTTACAGGTTCGCTATTATATGCCTACAGTTACGCGATGATATGCTTACAGTTACGCTATTATATGTGTTGCTTCCATGGTGCGCATTATATGCTTACAGTTACGCTATTATATGTGTTGCTTACAGGTTCGCTATTATATGCTTACAGTTACGCTATTATATGTGTTGCTTACAGGTTCGCTATTATATGCTTACAGTTATGCTATTATATGTGTTGCTTACAGGTTCGCTATTATATGCTTACAGTTACGCTTCTTAATGTGTTGCTAAACAGGTTCGTATTAATAGCTTACAGTTACGATATTAGCTTTACAGTTACGCTATTAGGTGCTTACAGTTACGCTATTATATACTTACAGTGTTTAAGGTATTATATGTACAGTTACGCTTATATGTTGTTGCTTACAGGTTCGTATTTATATGCTTACAGTTACCGCTCTTATATGTGTTGCTCACAGGGTTCGCTATATATTGTATACAGTTACGCTATTATATGTGTTGCTTACAGGTTCGCTATATATGTTTACAGTTAGCTTTATATGTGTTGCTTACAGGTTCGCTATTTATATGCTTACAGTACGCTATTATTATGTGTTGCTTACAGGTGCGATTATATGCATAACAGTTACGTCTAGTATATGCTACAGTTACGCTATTATATGTGTTGCAGTAAGGTTCGATATGATATGCTTACAGTTACGCTATTATATGTGGTGCATCGTTGCTATATATGTTTACAGTTACGCTATCATATGTGTTGCTTACAGGGTTTTCTTCTGCTTCGCTATTATAGCTACATTTACGATATTATATGTGGTTGCTACAGGTTCGCTATTATATGCTTACAGTTACCGCTATTATATGTGGTGCTTACGGGTGAGCTATTATATTCTTACAGTTAAGCTTTATAGTGTTGGGCTTTTACAGTTCGTGACGTTGGGTTTATCTGCGCTACTGCAGTAGTGCCAGTAACAGGCGGTCAATTGGTCGGAGCACCTTTTCCTCCTCAATCCCCTTCAGGTGGTGGTATAACACGATCTAATGTGGGTCGCATGTAGCAACAAAAGTACATGTGTTGCTTACAGGTTCGTGGTATGGACTCTGGGTTACCAGCAGCAGTGCCAGAGTAACCAAGCTGGTCAATGGAGAGTTACCGGTAACTTCATCTAATAGGGTCGCCTGTAGCAACAAAAACAAGTAATGAGTGCTACAGGTTCGCGCGTATGGGTCATGGCTACAGGCAGCAGGGCCAGTGCCAGCTAGTCAAGGAAGTAGTGCTGGGTGACAACAACAAACCTTTATGTTCTTGCGCGTGGGGGTGGTAACAGCAAAAACACATATATTATCCGTGCAGGTACTTCGCCCGTATGGACTCAAGAGCTTACGGGATTGCAGCGCCAGTAACAGTGGCCAATGAGTGCGTGTGGTGGTACCCCAAAACTATTATGTGTTGCAGGAAACAACAATACATTAATAGTGTGCTGGACAGGTTCGCGCGTATGGGACTCATGGCTACTGGCTAGCATGCCAGTAAACCAGCGGGTCAATGGCAGAAGTACCTGGGGTAACAACTATCTCATATGGGTTGCCTGTAGCAACAAACAAGGATATCGAGGGCTCACAGCGGTTCGCGCGTATGGAATCATGGCTACCGGCGCAGTGCCAGTAACCAGCTGGTCAATGAGTCCTTGGTTAACAACTCTCATGGGGTTGCCTGATAGCAACAACAAGATATGAGTGCTCACGGTGCGCGCGAATGGACTCATGGCTACGGAACAACTAATATGTGCTGCCTGTGTGGTTACCACTAAAACCAATCTAATAGGGTTGGTGCCAGGTTTGCGCGTATGGGCTCATGGCTACTGGCAGCAGTGCAAGTAACCAGGCTGTCAATGGAGTGCCTGGTAACGAGTACCTGAAAGAGGGGGTGGCAGTGGTACCAGTAACAAACATGAACATCGCCCTTATGCTGGCATGCTGGCGGTTGCTTGGGAGGGGACATTCTTTGGCCATCATTCGTTTTACTTCTCGTCTTGAAAGAGAGGGTGAGATAGCGGTGGGGTGGGTGGGTGGGGTTGAGTAGGGCATTGGGGGGGTTGGAGTGAGTAGGGTGGGGTGGCTGCGTTGGGGTGCGTAGGGTAGATAAGGCCCTTATTGCTGGCTAGTAGGTTGGTATAGTGGTTGGGTTAGGGTGGGGTTGGGTGGAAAGGGTAGGTGGGGTGGGTGGTGGGGTGAGCTATGGTCGGTAGGGAGGGTGAGTTGGTTGGTAAAGTGGGGCGGGGTGGGTGGGAGTAGGGTGGGGTGGGGTCGAGTGGGTGGGTAGGGGAGGGGGGGTGGATTGGGAGTGGTGGGGTGGGTGGGGTGTCGTTAAACGACGACGACCCTTGAATATAAACTCTCATTGCGTGGTTTTGCTGGTGGGTTTGAGGTGTCCTGGTGGGTGGTGGCGGTGCGGTGTTGTCCTCATTGTTATTGTTGTGCTACTTCACTCTGAAGAAAAGGGTGAGTCTGGTGGGTAGGGCGGCGTGAGTAGGTGGGTAGGGTGCGCTGGCTTGTGTGTTGGAGTGGGTGGTAATGATGGGTAGGGTTGGTGTTTGTGGTAGGGTGATTGGTGGGTGGATGGGTATCGGACTGGGTAAGAGTTGCGTTTGGGTGGTAGACACAGGGTAGGGTGTGTGTTGGTGGGTCCTCGGGTGGTGTAGGATGGTAGGGTGGGTTTGGGTGGTTAGGATGGGGTGGGGTGGGGTGTTGGGTGTTGTGGGTTGGGTGAGGTGGCTGGTCCGGGTGGGGTGTTGTGGGTTGGGTGGGTAGGCTGGGTCGGGTGGGGGGGTGTTGTGGGTTGTGTGGGTCGGGTGGGTTTGGTGGGTCGGCCTGGGTCGCGTGGGTTCGTGTGGGGTTGGGCTGGGTAGGCTGGGTAGGGTGGGTGTCATTTTGCGTTGGGTGGTTGGTGGAAGTCGGCTGGGTCTGGTGGCTGTTGTTGGCTTGGGTGGGGTCGGTTGGTTGTTGTGGGTCGGGTGTGTCGTGTGGGTTGGGTGGGTCGGCTGGTCGGTGGGTTTTGTGGGGTTTGGGTGGGTCTGCTGGTCGGTTGGTTGTTGTGTATTGGGTGGGTAGGGTGGGCTAGGTGGGTATTGTGGGTAGGTGGGTAGATGGGCCGGTGGGCCACGCCGACGCCCTGGCCCGTGCTCTCATTGCTGGCATTTCTGCGATTTTGCGGTGTCCTGGTTGCTGGCGGGTGCTGGTGTTGCTGGTTGGTGCCCTCATGGCCATTGCTGTTGTCTACTTCCGGCTTGAAGACAAAGGGTACTCGAGTGGTGTAGGGTTGGGTTGGTGGGGTGAGTAGGGTGGGTAAGGCCCTTATGGCTGGCATTGCTGCGGTGTTTTGGAGGGAGCCATCTCTTGGCCATTGTTTGTCTACGTCTCGTCTTGAAGAAAGGTGAGTCGATTGCGTTGGGTGGGTGGGTAAAGGACACGCCCTGAACCTCGCTCCACACAACAACAACAACAACAACCAACAAACAACAAGACAACAACACCAACACACACCAACAACACCAACAACACCAACAACACCAACAACAACAAACAACAACACCAACAACACCAACACACACCACCACAAAAACAAAACAAAAACAAAACACCAACAACAAACACCCAACACAACAACAACAACAACAACAACAAAAACAACAACAGCAACAACAACAACAACAACAACAACAACAACACAGCATTCTGTGTGTACCCACTAACCACCAACCACCAACCACCAACCACCAACCACTAACCACTAACCACTTACCACTTACCCATTCCCCTTGCAGAACTCTGCCCAGATTGTGCCGACCAATGGTGGAGAGAAGAAGGTCCAGGACCCCCACCCCTCTAAAGATAGACAGGCCATAGAGGCGAGCAGCGGAAGTGAACAACAAAGCTCTCACTCCACAAAGGGGGGTCGACAAGAATCTGATGTGGCTGCCAGTGTTGTGTCAACTCGATACAAGCTACTCTACTCACCTGGGTAGCCCAAGGATGTGGCTGACTCAGGCTAAGAGTAGCGGAGAGCTTAATAGATACGCTCTCACTGTCCGTCCTCGGAATCAAAGCGGAGGAGGAGAAGGTGGAGGGGCGACAAGAATCTGTATTGGCTGCCGTGTTGTGGTCCCCAGCGACATACAGCGGTTCTCATCACCTGGTAGCCCAGAGGGGGGGAATGTAGCTGACAAGGACTATGAAGTATCGAAATAACTGAGTAGCTTAGAGCTTCCTACATGCAGCAAGGATGGCTAGGGGTCCACAGGCATTTGAATTGGCTGCTAGTGTTGCATCAACTTGACTCAGCTTACTCTCTATCGCCTGGAGTTAGAATAGGTGTAGCTGGACAAGTGGTGAGCTAGTACTAGAATGGCAAAAGGCCCATGACACTGAAGAGACGTGTCTCAATTGAGTGTTCGCGACTACTCCACCCCTGGTGGACCAAGGGCTGTAGCTAAAACAAGTGCCTGTACAAATGCATTATATAAGGGCCCTCCTGATGATGGCCCCAAACTGGATGTTGGCTTGTTGGCCGCCCCTTTTTTTAAGGGTCCCCACTTCCCTGGGGAAAGCAAAGGTCTTTGGCTTGGTGCACCAAATTAGCCAGGCCTGGGCAGCTGGTTTTTTTTAACAGGTCCCACTCCCGGATGTTTGCTAGTTGCCCGGCAGTTGCTTTGGGGGGGGGGGGGGATGGAATTGACTGGCTTGATCTTCTGGTCTAATTGGCTCTCATTTACGGGTTTCCCCACTTCATGGTTGAAAAAACAAGGGCAGTTGGCTTGGCACCAAACTGGCCAGCCTGTTTGCTAGTTTGCCGGCAGTTTCTTTGGGATGGATTACCCAGCCCCCGTTCATGATATACTTGTTCTAGTGTTAGAACCGCATCACTCTGAGGAAATAAAGAAGTCGGGGGGGGGGGTCCGATTCCCCCTGCGGGGGGCGCTTCCTTAGCTTTGCAGGTCGTTGTCAACACTCAATGGAGCTTGTCCAGTTGGAGGTAGAAATACCGCTCACTACCCGTTGCACGACTGGTTCCTTTAACACCACGCCACCATCGTTATCATCATTACTTTTGGTGGATTGGATTGATTGATCACGTGGTCCATTGGCGCTCATTTACGGGGTCCCACTTCCTGGGTTGAATAACAAGGGCAGTTGGCTTGGCACCAAACTGGCCAGGCCTGGGTCGCGAGTTTTTTACGGGGTCCACTTCCTGGTCGAAAAGCAAGGGCCATTGGCTTGCAACAAACTGGCCAGGCCTGGGGTCGGCCTAGTTTGTGACGGGTCCCACTTCCTTGGTTTGAAACAAGCCAGGGCAGTTGGCTTGGCCAGCCAAACTGGCCAGGCCTGGGGCGGCTAGAATAGGTATGTTTACACGGGTCCGCTGCCTGGGGTGGAAAACAGGGAATAGGGGGTTGGCTTCTGGCACCGGGCGGACCAGGGCCTTGTTCCCTAGTTTGTTACGTGTCCCACGTCCCTGGGTTGAAAGGCAAGGCAGTTGGCTTTGGCACCAAACGTGCTGGCGTTGAATTCTTTCAATAAAAAAGCGCATATGTGCATTGGTTAGTTCACGTTGCTTTTGCCCATTTCATGCCTGCAACATGCTTTATATAATGCTACAGTGCTTATATAATGTTTATGTAGATAATTGGATAAATATGTCGCATTTTCAAGGCGGAAAATGAAGGGGGCGGCCGTGGGGCTTGCACTGGGGGGAGCGCCAAAACACGACATGCTTGCATCTAAATCCTTTGTATGTCTATGTAATCACATGCCTGCATTTAGGTTTAGGCTTTCGCATGTAGGCATACCAGGCAGTAACGCGTAGTGTGCATACCAGGCAATACAGCATGTAGGTACATTGTCGTATCACGGGGCACATGACAACCATTCTCTTTTTAGACTTCACGCTGCACTGCTCGCCGTGTTCTCTGGTGTCAAGCCAACTGCCCTTGTTTTTTACCTCGGGGCCCACTCATCTTTGTTAGCATCACGTTGTACTGCTCACCATGTTCTCTGGTGCCAAGCCGATTGCCCTTGTTTTTCACCTTAGGAACCACTCATCTTTGTTAGCATCACGTGGTACTGCTCACCATGTTCTCTGGTGCCAAGCCAATTGCCCTTGTTTTTCATCTTAGGAACCATTCATCTTTGTTAGACTCACGCTGCACTGCTCGCCGTGTATTGTTCCGCCTATTCAAATGTGGGTACATTACAGTCCAGGAAAACCGATGGAGGGGCGTGACCAACCTAAATAATTGGCAGCAATGCCAAAGATGGGACTTGCCCAACCCTGGCTAATGAATCCTGCCTGGATACTACCCCCCCACACACACACATACACACACACAAACACACACACTCCTGCCCCCCCTCCTGCCCTCCACCCGCCCCCCACTCCCTCCTGCACTCTCCTCTTCCCCCCTCTCTTACCAGCCCTGGGCCCGCGGCATGGGGAACCAAGGGGGGAACGGGGCCCCCCAAACCCCCGGCCCCCCTTATTCAGGGATCAATAGTTTGCAATGTGATCCTTTATCTTTTGTCTGGCAGGTCCACGCCATCACGATAATCCAGGTTCTGAGTTCGACCCTGGCTAGTCCACAAAACTCAATGTGCCACCTGGAAAGGTAGAGAACTTCCTCCCTGTAGCGCGGTATCCAAGCTTTTTATGTCCAGCCTTTATATTGTATGCCGAGGGTTCAATAATACGGTATACCACAAAATCAATAATGAACAATGTAATAATAATTATGTCACAGTAAATAAAATATATACAGAGAAGATATATAATAATAATAATAATCATATACTAATAAGAATAAAACTAATACTAATATAATATATAATATAAAATATAACCATATAAATAATCATCTACCTTTAAATAATATATACATAATAAATATAATTATTATTATAAATCAGAAAATATAAGAATCATAATAATAATAATAATATACAAAATACATAATATAAGCATTCATTCATTCATTCATTCATTCATTCATTCGGGACGTGTCTTAAGGCATCCTGACTAATTGGCATTAATTCGTAATCTGTGTGTATATGTTACAGTCCAGGGGTAAGCCAACTAGGCTGAACCTATTACCAGTTGATCTTGAACTTGGTTACATGGCTCCAGCCAGCAATTTGGCTGCTCGCCGTCTTAGGCAGTAAAAAACATTAACAAGAAAAAAGTAAACGTGAACAATTTTTTTTTCTTCTGAACAATAAATGCCGAAGATGAGACCGAAGACTCAAACCATCCAATGATCTAAGGCTGAACGGATGGCATACACTATTCCTACTTCTACAACTGCTGCGCTTATCTCATGGTTAATGTTCAGTACAGGGGTATGGTGATGGGAATGTAAGGTAGACCACATAGGGCTAAAAGGGGGAAAACCTTTGCCCGAACCGGGTAGAGGCGAAAATCATCGTGTGCAATCAGCCTCAGTCGTCTACAACATCTCTCCTGTCTAAACGTAGTAGGATACATAGTGAAGTATCAACCTGCTTGCGACTTCGTGTCAGGAAGGATGGGGATGGATGATGGATGATCAAACAGGCTTCACTAAGGTCATCCCTCATCGTTTACTTACTCTAAGACCACTGTCAACTGGGGAGAACCAAATGCATAGCAAACGGTCAGGCCCTCTCCAACTCACCCTCCTAATAAGGCGACTATGTATGTAATTGTAGTTATCTACCACTTTCACCAACTGTCCGCCCTCATCGGGTGTCTACACGTTTGCAGTCAAGTGGATGAGGAGACCATTGGCTTCGGCACACCCTCATCGCTACTGAGCTACTTCTAACACGGCGGCTGGGTCCTCTTTCCAGCGCCGGCTCCGCATCGAGCATTCAAAGAAGGAAGAAAAATGGAGAAACCTGGCGGTTCTCAGGCCCGCTAAAGCTCGAGCCGACTACTGCTGCTTTTAATCTACGGCCTTCTCGCATCAGCATTCAAGATAATGGATGGAACATGGGCTTCTTCCAGTATCTGTACGAATGCCACTGCTGCTTTATCCTGCCTTCTCACGCAGAATTCAAATGGATGGATTAACAATGGGGGGGGGGCGTCTGCACATCCGATCAAATCTCCTCCCCCTCCTCCTCCTCCTCCTCCCTCCTCCTCCTCCTCCTCC
>JACBWV010000709.1:0-32012 GCA_013435795.1 Chlamydomonas sp. ICE-L | reverse complement strand
CCCACCCCGACCCTACCCCACCCCACCCCCACCCCACCCCCACCCCCACCCTCTCCCCCCACCCCCCCTACCCTACCCGACCTATGACCCCCCCACCCCCACCCCACCCACCCCACCCCCACCCCACCCGACCTACCACCCTTACCTGACCCTACCCGACGCCCACCCCCACCCAACTTACTACCCCACCACAACCCAACCCACCCTACCCCACCCCCACCCTACCCTTCCCCTACCTGACCCCACCCCCCACCTGTCACCCCACCACACCCTACCCACCCTCCCCACCCACCCTACCCTACCCCACCCCACCCTACCCCACCCCACCCCACCCCATCCCATCCCAATATGAGCAGGATTGATTATGACAACCTGCATAGGGTCCAGCATCTACAGTTGGGAGTTCTTGCACACCCTGAGCTCTCACAAGCTGTCTTGTGATAAGTCCTGTGCTAAGGCCCCACCCCATCCTATCCCATCCCATCCCATCCCATTCCACCCGATTGTGTGCAGGATTCATTTTGACGACTTGCATAGGGTCCGGAATCTACAGTTGGCACTTCATGCACACCGTGGGCACACACAAGCTGTCTCGTGATAAAGCCTGTGCTAAGGCCCCCACCCCACCCTACCCTATCCCATCCCATCCCATCCCATCCCATCCCATCCCATCCCATCCCATCCCATCCCATCTCACCACACCCCATCCCACCCCACCACACCCCATTGTGTGCAGGACTCATTTTGACGACTTGCATAGGGTCCGGAATCTACAGTTGGGAGTTCTTGCACACCCTGGGCACACACAAGTTGGCTCGTGATTAAGCCTGTGCTAAGGCCTGTGTTAAGGCCTGTGCTAAGGCCCCACCCCACCCTACCCCATCCCATCCCATCCCATCTCATCCCACCCCATTGTGTGCAGGATTCATTTTGACGACTTGCATAACTCCGGAATCTACAGCTGGGAGTTCTTGCACACCCTGGGCACTCACAAGCTGTCTCGTGCTAGGGCCTACATCAGGGTTTTGAGGGAGCGTGGTTTGAGTCGAGATCCCAAAAAGCGGCTGGCACCAACATGTGGTCATCACCACCACTAGTGCCATTTGAGCCATGAGCCCAAGAAGCAGCTGGCGCCAACATGTGATCCCAAAAAGCGGCTGGCACCAACATGTGGTCATCACCACCACTAGTGCCATTTGAGCCATGAGCCCAAGAAGCAGCTGGCGCCAACATGTGATCCCAAAAAGCGGCTGGCACCAACATGTGGTCATCACCACCACTAGTGCCATTTGAGCCATGAGCCCAAGAAGCAGCTGGCGCCAACATGTGATCCCAAAAAGCGGCTGGCACCCAACATGTGGTCATCACCACCACTAGTGCCATTTGAGCCATGAGCCCAAGAAGCAGCTGGCGCCAACATGTGATCCCAAATAGCAGCTGGCACCAACATGTGCTCACCACCACCACTAGTGATATTTGAGCCATGAGCCCAAGAAGCAGCTGGCGCCAACATGTGGTCATCACCACCACTAATACCATTTGAGCCAATAGCCCAAGAAGCAGCTGGCGCCAACATGTGATCCCAAAATTGCCGGGTAGAGACCCGAAATGGGAGCTCGTGTGTTCGTCCACGGTGTTTATTGACGTGTATACGTGTCTCCAGTCCAAAGAGAATAATAATATATGAACAAATAATAGTAATAATAGTAAAAAATTATTATTTATTATACCGTGTGCACAGTCCAAAATAATCCGGGAGCTAGTGCGTTCATCAACAGTGGTTGTTGACATTATTTAGTATACCGCGTGGGCTATGCTGGTCGGCTCCGTCTAGGGACGCAGGCTATGCAACTGGTTCCGTCTCAGGAAGGAGGCTATACAGTTGGTTCTGTCTCAGGACGCAGGCTATACAGTTGGTTCCGTCTCAGGAAGGAGGCTATACAGTTGGTTCCGTCTCAGGACGCAGGCTATACAGTTGGTTCCGTCTCAGGAAGGAGGCTATACAGTTGGTTCCGTCTCAGGAAGGAGGCTATACAGTTGGTTCCGTCTCAGGAAGGACAGCTGGGGGTCCTCCTGAGACCTCCTTGTTGTTTCATTTTTTTAGATGGAATGGTTTTTTGTGTTATGGAGGGACCACCCCCATCCCCTCACTAGATATTAGATAGATGGTTTACTGTACTTTCTCTATAATAGGGTTGACTAGAATACTTATTCCTAATGTTATTATTTTGTGTTATGGAGGGACCGGCCCCATCCCCTCACTAGATATTAGATAGATGGTTTACTGTACTTTCTCTATAATAGGGTTGACTAGAATACTTATTCCTAATGTTATTATTTTGTGTTATGGAGGGACCGGCCCCATCCCCTCACTAGATATTAGATAGATGGTTTACTGTACTTTCTCTATACTAGGGTTGACTAGATTACTTATTCCTAATGTCACCGTTTACCAGCGAGAGAGAGAGAGAGAGAGAGAGAGAGAGAGAGAGAGAGAGAGAGAGAGAGAGAGAGAGAGAGAGAGAGAGAGAGAGGATTCTTTACATATACTCAGCAAATCACTACCGAGACTGGACAGCTGCACAGCCTGCCGACCATCCAATTTTATAACAGGGAACACAAGAGTTTTTAAGGCACCCCCACAAACCTGAAAACAAACTAGGTCAAGTATAAAAAAAGGAAACAAACAAGAGGCGAAAAAGGAGCGTGAAGGGGAGGGATGCCGAGGCAGGCAATCCAGAGCACCAAGCCCAACAAACACAAGAGAAGAGGGCTGAGCCAAAAGAGCTGAAGACTAATCAAGGGCACGCGCTATGAGCACCTTAATATGCAGCGATAATGCCCCAAACAGAAAAAGCGTAAGTCAACCCTGCACAAACATCTTGCATATAAGGTCAAGAGTGCCTAGGAGAATAACCAAACACACCCCAAGTAGTGAAGGGAGAATCCAGACTAAACTCAGAGAGTCCACAAAAAACAAGCAAACAAGACTCAGTAAGCTCGCACAAACATTGAAGATAAAGGAATCCACCCCCGTTACATTACATTACATTACATGTTAAAGTCTACTTGACATCGCGAGGGTGTATGAGACTCTGTGCTTTAAACAAATAGAAAAAGCACCCACGAAGCAAAAAAAACCATTACATCAGGTGTGTGTCGAGGACAAACAAACCAAACTCCCAACCCACCCCCCGTTGAAAGGGCAGACATGTTGACCATATGCAGCCAACAGACCAACACACAGCCTTTCTATAAAAACCCTACAACTTAGTATCCAGAGGCGCTGCAGTGTCCACCAAAGGTTGTCGTCACCGGCCAGGTCCAAAGGCAGCCATCCAGAAATCCATAGATCACCACTCCAGCCAGATATCCGGTACTGGGTCCCTGCTTCCAGATATCAAGCACAGCCCGAAGGCCTGGTTGCCCGCCCAAAGGCAACCAGCTAGATATCCAGAGGGGGCCAAATGCATGGCCCGTCAGACGACAATCAAAGGGGAAACACTGAGAAACTCTGGATCCACGAGAAACACGGAGAAACTCGAGAACCAAAGGTAGATAGGGATCTGCCTACCAGAAGGGCCAAAGCCTCAGAAACCAGGGCAGAAAGCAAGAGTCCCATCGAGGTGGCATCACTAACAACTGAGCATAGCTGGACTGGAGAAAAGTTGTGAGAAAAAGACCTGAGAGAGGGTTCGTTACATAAACTCAGCAAATCACTGCCGAGACTGGAGTACTGGACAGCAGCACAGCCTGCCAACCATCCAATTTTATAACACGGAAGCACGAGGGTTTTAAAGGCACCCCCACAAACCTGAAAACAAACTAGGTGAAGTAAAAAAAAAGGAAACAAACTAGAGGCGGAAAGGAGAGCGAAAGGGGAGCGTGAAGGGGAGGGATGCTGAGGCCGGCAATTCCGAGCAACAAGCCCAAGAAACACAAGAGAAGAGGGCTGAGCCAAAAGAGCTAAATAACAATCAAGGGCACGCGATATGAGCACCTTAATATGCAGCGATAATGCCGCTAACAGAAAAAGACCAGAGAGAGAGAGAGAGAGGGTTCGTTACATAAACTCAGCAAATCACTGCCGAGACTGGACAGCAGCACAGCCTGCCGACCATCCAATTTTATAACACGGAAGCACGAGGGTTTTGAAGGCACCCCCACAAACCTGAAAACAAACTAGGTCAAGTCCCCAAAAAGGAATCAAACTAGAGGCGTAAAGGAGAGCGAAAAGGGGAGGGATGCAAAAGTAAGCAATCCAGAACACCAAGCCCACCAACCACAAGAGAGGAAGGCCAAACTAAAAGAACTAAATACCACCCAAGGGCATGCGCTATGATTAAAAGACCAAGAAGATTACAATGGCCACTTATCCTGGCAGTGGAAACACCACCACCAAAGACCGCTGTCTCAGGCAGTACAAATACAGTGTCACTTTATAACTAATTATGTGTCATCAACGGGCTTGCGAGAGGTCGTGGGTTCGATTCCCGCAACTCCCCTACCATAGGGAGTTTGGGCTAGTGGCATGATTCTCGCTTTGGGTCGCTTATTTTGTGACGTCGGCTGAAGCTGGTGACGAAACCGGCTTCCTCAGAAGGGTGGGAATGCCTGAAGTTTTTGAAATGACAAATTGCGATACAAATCGAGGAAGTAAATTATCATCCCAATATCCCATGTGGAATGATTTAATTATAATTGTATAATTAAATTATCACTGTTCTACGAACCCAGCCCCCCCGTTGCTAAACGATTGTTTGCCTCAGGGGTCAGTTTGTCAATACTTTTTAGCCATTCCTGTCACGTGCAGCAAGTCCCTTTAGCCTATTTGGCATACCTTTATCTTGTTTACATGTATGTAGAGGGCTGTCTGCGGCGGATGGTGTAGTTCAAAACGCACTCAGATAGTGAAGCGATTAGTTTTCTTTCAAGGAAATGAACCAGTGTCTGTACATAGCGTCATGGTGTCACTAGCAGCCTTTGGAACTTAAACTTGGCTACATGGCTCTAGCCTTTAAGGTTGCTCAGTTGCTCGCCGTCTTCGGCAGTAACATAATCAAAACACGACTGCCGTATCTAATGTAGTTATTTGATCAATATCTTAGTCAATCATTGATAAGCGAAGGCAACTTCTCTCGACCTTGGGGTTGCATATCAATTAATGGAAAGCAATCATTGTGATCTCAGATTGGAAAATCAGGTTGTGATAATTAAGTATCGCATTCAAAAAGACTTCATCGCAACATTCAAAAATCACATGTTGTTCATCTTGAACTCGACCATGATCAAATCCGTCATGCACTCGATCTTTCCACGAGACCACATGGCGCCCCATCTATCTGGTTCTACTTTCAAATCAAGCGAAGATCTCCTTAATCTAGCCATTCTGCGGATCACTTTGTGTCGTAGGTAGGGAACGGCAACATGATGTCATATGATATCATGTTATCATATGATGCCGGCGGCCTTGCTGGGCTAAATCTACCATTTACGTACATATCATATAATGCAATTTGTATGATATCATATGATATCATGCTCGCCTTCGGTCAACATCATACGATTTACCGGTACCTAGTCGTAGGTCTTTTTTAAGTTTGAAGGTAGTTCTGAATGTAAGGTTTACTTTCGACATTCCAGCCTGATGACACCAGGGTAATACTAAGCGCCGCGCTGCCTTTTTGAGACCCTCAGCGCGTGTCGCGCATTTTTGCAAACCCCTGTGGGCGCAGCGCGCAGTTTTTGCGTTTTTTGCACAAATAAGCGCTGACCAATTTGACGTTTGTGCGCTTTAAGCGCTGACCAAATTGGCAAGAAGTGGTACCCTGGATGACACCCAGTTGTAAGTAGCTCCCATAGCTTTTTGGCGGAGCCCCCCCTTTTGGATGGCGGGAGCCCCCAGTGTTACCCATTTGTCCGTCCAATCGTCCATCCATCCGCATCCGTGTGACCGTGATGAAGCCCCGACACGTCAGCCAACGGTCTCGTAATTAACTCGCTTCCGTTGCCACCTGTCGCTCCCTCGAGATCAATCTCTGCCATTTTCAGCGTCGCAGGCGACGCTGCATAGAACTTGTCTTTTCAGCTACGAGTAGCAGCTTCTAGGCGGATCCCTTCAAGCGATGCGGAAATTTGGCAGAGAGTGTTGGCTATCAGAGTGATTAGTGATGAAGGAATCGAGAGCAGCGCACCTGGTGGCAGAAGCCAGGGTTAACGTGACAGTTAGGGCCAGGGGTACGGGACGGCCCAGATATCGATGTAGATACTGTTAGTACCAGCGTGGAGTCAGGCACATCGATCGTGCCGATACTTTAGATCCCGATAGTCGGGTAGCTCGTTCCGTTAACCAGACCCTTCTTTGCGACTTGTAGATCCTTCTGTGCGACGTCGACCCTTCTTGTGTGACTACCCCTGTCAAGCTGCGGCAGTTTCGCCGATGTACTACTAAGTACCGCCCCAGTGTCCTGTTTTTCAATCCCCCCTCAGTTTCTATCACTGCAACAATTGTACTACTAGTCAAACAACTGCCATGCGTGGACCTACTAGATTTCAACTGCTTCTGTCCGCAGTGGTACTAGCCATCTTGGCATGGTTGCTAAAGAGTCAGCTGGATGATGGATGTGAGTTGGGTGTGTGTGGGGTCTGGTGTGTGTGCGTGGGTGGGTGGATGGGGTTGTGTGTGTGTGTGGGGGTGGGTGGGTTGTGTGTGTGTGTGTGAGGGAGGGGGTGGTGGTGGTGGTGGTGGGTTCTGCAGTTCTACTTGTCTGTTTGTGTGTGTGTGTGTGTGTGTGTGTGTGGGGGGGGGGGGGGGGGGGTTAGGGGTTCGGATGTGAGTTGGGTGTGTGTGCAGGGGGGTCTGGTGTGCATGTGAGTGTGTGTGCGTGTGTGGTAGTGGTGGTGGTGTGTAGAGGTGTTGACCATCTTGGCATGGTTGCTAAAGAGTCAGCTGGATGATGGATGTGAGTTGGGTGTGTGAGGGGTCTGATGTGTGTGTGTGTGTGTGGGGGTGGGTGTGGGTGTGGGTGTGTGTGGGTGTGGGTGTGTGGGTCTGTGTGTGTGTGTGGTGGGTGGGGGGGGGATGGAGTGGGGGGGGATGTGAGTGGGGGGGGGAGGGTATGGTGTGGAGTGTGTGTGTGTGGCGTAGTGGTGGGTGGTGTGTAGTGTGAAGCCATCTTGGTTGGTTGCTAAAAAGTTAGCTGCGATGAGGAGGTAGTGGGTGTGTGTGCAGGGGGGGTGGTCTGGTGGTGTTGTTGTGGGTGTGTGTGTTTGTGTGTGTGTGTGTGAGTGTGTTTGGGGGGGAGGGGGAGGGACGGGATGGGAGGGGGAGGAAGGGATTCGGATCGTGATGGGTGTGGGGGTGGTGTGCATGTAGTGTGGTGTGGTGTGGTCGTGGTGGTAGGTGTAGTGGTGTAGAAATATTGACTTTTGGCTAAAAGAGTAAGCTGGATGAGGACTTAAGTTGTGTGTGTGTGTCGGAAGGTGGGGTATGGGGGTGTGTGTAGGGGGTGTTGGCGTGTGTTGTCAGGTGGTATGGTTTGTGTGTGGCGTAGGGGGGTTGGTGTGGGTGGTTTTGTGTGTAGGGGTGTATGGTGTGTGTGTAGGGGGGGGGTTGAGTTGTGCGTGTGTAGGGGGGTATCGATTGTGTGTGTGTGGTAGGGGAGGTATGTTTGTGTGTGAGTGTGAATGGGGGGTATTGGTCGTGTGTGGGTGGGGTGTGAGTGGGGGTATGGTTGTGTGTGGGTGTGTAGGGGTGGGTCTGATTGTGTGACGGATCGTTAGGGGGGGTATATTGTGTGTGTGTGTTAGCGGGGGGGTATGTTTGTGTGTGTTTGTGTGTGTGTGTGTAGGGGAGGGTAGTTTGTTGGGTGTAGGGGCGGGGCGTTGTTTGGTTGTGAGTTTGTGTAGGGGGGGTATGTTGTGTGTGTTTGTGTAAGGGGGTATGATGTGTGTGAGTGAGGGGGGGTATGATCGTTGGGTGGTGTGTAGGGGGGGTTCTGTTTGTGTGTGTGTGTGTAGGGGGGGTATTGATTACTTGTGTTGAATGTGTGTTGTAGGGGTGGTCTGCATGTGTGTCGTGTGTGTAGGGGGGGGGAGTCTGATGTGTGTGTGTGTGAAGGGGGTTCGGGTCTGTTAGTGTGTGGTGTGTAGGGGGGGTCTGATTGTGTTGTGTGTGTGTTAGGGGGGTAGATTGTGTGGTGTGTGAGGGGGTGTATGTTGTTGTGTGTGTGTGTAGGAGGTGTATGTTTTTATGTGTGGCTGTAGGGGGGGTTATTTGTGTGTGTGTGGTAGGGGGGGTATGATTTGGTGTGTGGTAGGGGGGGTTAGATGGTGTGTGTTGTAGGAGGGGTCTGTTTTTTATGGTGTGTGTAGGGGGGGTCTGTTGTGTGTGTGTAGGGGGGTATGTTGGTGGTGTGTTGTAGGGGGGGTCTGATTGTGTGTGTGTGTGTTAGGGACGGGGTTATGTTGTATGTTGTCTGTGGGTGTAGGGGGGGTCTGTTTGGTGTTGTGTAGGGGGGGTATGCTGTGTGTGTGGGGGTGTGTAGGGGGGTCGCTTGTGCTGTGGGGTGTAGGAGGGGATGCGGGTGGTGGTTAGGGGGGGTCTGTTTGTTGTGTGTGTGTGTATGGGGGTTCTGTTTGTGTGGTGTGTAGGTGGGGGTAGCTTATGTGCTGTGTGTATGAGCGGGTCTGTTTTCTGTGTGTGTGTAGGGGGGGTCTGTTTGTGTGTGTGTGTGTAGGGGGGGTCTGCTTGTGTGTGTGTGTGTAGGGGGGGTCTGCTTGTGTGTGTGTTGTAGGATGGGGTATGTTTTTTATGTGTGTGTGTAGGGGTGGGGCTCTGTTGTGTGTGTGTGTGTGTGTTATAGGGGGTTCTGTTAGTGTGTGTGTCGTAGGGGGGGCTGCATTGTGTTTGTTGTGTAGGGGGGGTCTGAGTATTGACTGTGTGTGTGGGGCGTGTGGGTGGGGTGGGGTGGGGGTTGTGTGGGGTGGGGTGGGGGGGTTAAGGGGTTTTCTGTAGTTGATAGACATATGGCTTGGTTGATAAAAATGTTAAGATTTGACTGATTCGTGATGTTGTGTCGTGCTGTTTGGGGTATAGTCTGTGTGTGGGGGGGTGGGGGTTGGGGTGGGGGAGGGGGGTGGGGTTAGGGGGTTATGAAGTGCTGTGAATTTTGGAATGGGTGGTAAAGATAAGGTGGATTACTGGGTGAGAGGGGTTGGTGAGGTATGGTGTGTGTGATGTGGGTGCTGGCGTGGGGTGGGGGTCTCCCCTCTTGTACGGAACCCAAAATGTCCACTTCTCCCAAACCAAAATCAAAAAACCCTAATACACAACCTGCACGCACACTATTCATTCCTTCAGCTTTTGCGGTCTTCCAATGGAAGCAGACAGTACAGCAGGAGCCCACAATCCTGTCCTCACAGCAGGCAGTACAGCAGGAGCCAACAGTCCTGTCCTCCCAGCAGGCAGTACAACCAGAGCCCACAATCCTGTCCTCGCAGCACTACAGTACGGTGAGACAATTGGGGATGGGGACAGTTTTTTTCAGTTCCAGTTTTTAAAGTTACACTTCTTTTACAGTAAAAGATTTTTACAGTTAAAGTGTTTTTACAGTTACAGTGTTCTTACTGCATATAACAGAACAACAAATCGCAGGGCAGCTACACACAGAGCTCATACGCAGAACAACTACTCACAGAGCACAAACAAACACACAGTCCCGCAGCACTCATATAAGAGCAGTTTCTACCCACAACAACCAAACACGCACAGAGCACTACATACAGCACAGTACTCAGCAATCATATTCACCAGAGCAGTTTCATGTACACAAAACCCAACCAAACACGCACAGACAGCACTCATTACAGCACAGTACTCAGCCACTCATATCACGAGCAGTGTCAACACAACAACCTAAACACGCACCAGAGCACTACATACAAGCACAGTACTCAGTACTTCATATCACAGAGGCAGCAGTTCATTACTACAACAACCCACAAACACCCGCACAGAGCACTACCTACCAGCACAGTACTCAGCACTCTATCACAGAGCGTTCATACACCCACAACCAAAACGCACAGAGCATACATACAGCAACAGTAGTACTCCGCACTCATATCACAGAGCCGTCATACAACAACAACAACCCCGCACGGGACCCACATACACGCACAGTACTCCGCACTCATCTCACAGGAGCAGTTTCATAACAAAACCCAACACCCGCACAGAGCACTACATACAGCACAGTACTCAGCACTCATATCACAGAGCAGTTCATACACAACAACCAAACACGCACAGAGCACTACATACAGCACAGTACTCAGCACTCATATCACAGAGTCAGTCCTTAACACAAAAAACCAAACCCCGACCAGATCACTACTATAAGCACCACCAGTACTCAGCACTCATATCACAGAGCAGTTCATACACAACAACCAAACACGCACAGAGCACTACATACAGCAAAGAGCGATATCAAGCAATCATTATCACAGAGCAGCAGTTCATACACAAAACCACACACGCACAGCGCATCTACATTACAGACAGTAATCAGCAATCAATCCCAGAGCAGTTTCATACACAACAACCAAACACGCACAGAGCACTACATACAGCACAGTACTCAGCACTCATATCACAGAGCAGTTCATACACAACAACCAAACACGCACAGAGCACTACATACAGCACAGTACTCAGCACTCATATCACAGAGCAGTTCATACACAACAACCAAACACGCACAGAGCACTACATACAGCACAGTATCCTTACCATATCACATGCGCAGTTCATACACAAAACCACACACGCACAGAGCACTTACATTATCAGCACAGTCGTACTCAGCACTCATTTATCAAAGAGGCCGTACATACACAATAACCAAAACACGCACAGGAGCACTATCAGACAGTACTCAGGCACTCATATCACAGAGCAGTTCATTACAAACAACCAAACATCCTACAGAGCAACTACATACCGCACGTACTCAGCTCCTAATCACAGAGCTTGACTCCTCCGTCGCCTGGTTTTGCCGGAGGCCCACCTCCTGGTGTGTGACATTCCTTTCACAACCAAAAAACCAAAAGCACAACTACTAGCAAATTATGTGGAGAGTGGGGAACTAGGGCAGGAGGAGGAACCGAGGAACTGTTGCAGGAGGAACAGGAGAGGAAACAGGAGGAAAAAAGGGCGTAGGAACAGGAAGGACAGGAGGGAGGAAAACTAGTTGCATAGAGGAACAGGAGGAACAGGGGAAACAGGAAAGGAAAGGCGGAACAGGAGGAACCAGGAGACACAGGATGAATTAGTGCAGGAGGAACAGGAGGAACAGGAGGAACAGGAGGAACTAGTGCAGGAGGAACAGGAGGAACAGGAGGAAGGGACGGAACAGGAGGAAACAGAGGAACAGGAGGAAATAATGAAGGGAGGCACAGGAAGGAACCGGAGTGAAAACTAGTGAAGGAGGAACCGGAGGAACAGGAGGAAATCAGGCGTAACAGGAAGGAACAGGAGGGAAACAGGAGGACACTAGTGCTGCAGGTGGAGGAAAGGAACAGGAGGAACAGGAGGAACAGGAGGAACAGGAGGAACAGGCGGAGGAACAGGCAGGAGGAAACAGGAGGAAACAGGAGTGAGGACACCGGAGGAACAGGAGGAAAAGGTGAGGACATGATGAAACTAGTTTAGGACTGACCAGGGCGTAACAGGAGGAACTAGTGCAGGAGGAACAGGAGGAACAGGAGGAACAGGAGGAACAGGAGGAACAGGAGGAACTAGTGCGGCTAGGAAAGGAAGGAACAGGAGAACAGGAGGAACTACGCAGGAGGCACGGAGGAAAACAGGAGGAAACAGAGGAACAGGCTGAACTAGTGCAGGCGGAAGGAAAGAGGGAACAGAGGCAATAGTGCAGGAGGAACAGGAGGAACAGGAGAACCGGAGGACTCGTGAGGATGAACGGAGGAACAGGAGGACTAGGCAGGAGAGGAAAAGGGGTGGAACAGGAAGAGCGAACAGGAGGGGAACTAGTTGTCAGGAGGAACCGGAGGAGGAACAGAGGCTGACTCGTTGTAGGAGGAACAGGAGGAACTAGTGCAGGAGGAACAGGAGGAACAGGAGGAACAGGAGGAACAGGAGGAACAGGAGGAACTAGTGCAGGAGGAACAGGAGGAACAGGAGGAACTAGTGGAGGAGGAAGGAGAAAAAAGTGAACATGAGGAACAGGAGGAAACTATTGCACGAGGAACGGAGGTACCATGAGACTTAGTGCATGAGTAACAGGATGAAACGGAGGAACAGGCAGGAACAGGTGGAACAGTGAACTAGTTCCTGGGAACTGGAGGGAACAGGCGGGCCGGAATTAGTGCAGGAGGAACAGGAGGAACAGGAGGAACAGGCTTAACTCGTGCAGGGGACACAGATGCACAGGAGGAAAATAGGCAAGAGGAACAGGGGACCAGGGTAACAGGAGGAACAGTTGCTGCGGAGGAGAAGAGATAGGGAAACAGGTATGAACAGGAGGAACTCTTGCAGGATGAACCGGAGGAACATGAGGGAACTCGTGCAGGCGGAACAGGAGGACCAGTATGAACAGGAATGAACATGGCTGGGACCGGGCTACGGGTAAGTAACAGTCACCTGCAAGGCACGGAAGGAACAAGGAGGAACAGGAGGGCACAGTCGGACCAGTGAAGGGACAGGAGGACCCAGGATGAACAGGAGTAACAGGCGTACCAGGCGTATGACACAGAGGAACAGGAGGAACAGGAGGAACAGGAGGAACAGGAGGAACAGGAGGAAAAAGAAGTCGAGCCTTCATATGTGTTTTTTTGTTTTTAATATTATAATATTATTTATATTATTTTAATATTATTTAATCATGCATCCACACTGACTCGTGCCTATTGCAGGAGGAAGAGGAGGAGAAAGATGATGAGCGGATTTATGTCGATATTTTAATGTTTATTAATATTATTCACTTTTAATCATGCATCCAAACACAGCATTTGATTATTTTTATTATTTGTATATTATCCCCCCAAATCGTGAACTGCACACAAGTGATGCATATGGAAGGAGGAAGAGGAAAAGAAAGATGTCAAGCCGTTGTATGACAATTTTAAGATTTTAATTAATAACTAATAATAATGAGTCCTCACACAACTGATGCATATTGCAGGAAGAAGAGGAGGAGAAAGATGATGAGCTAATTTATGTCGATAATTGTAAAATTATTGATATGAGTTACTTTTCCACCGCTTTTTTAAAATTTATTTGATAGTGATTTCACTTTAAGCATGCATCCAAAAAACAAGTAGGTTGAATATATATATTTATATGAACCCCCCAAGGCGGTGAACGTGCTAAAGTTGATGTGATTAGGGCAGGAGGACGGGTAGGTAAAAGATAATGAGGGTATCTGTTTTTTTAAGTATGTCTTTAATATGAGTTCACTTTGAAGGATTAACAATCCGCCACAAAATGATGCCTTAGGCCCAGGAGGAAGAGGAGGAGAAAGATGATAATGAGCCGATATATGTCGGGAGGATAAATATGTGAATAATGGCGGTATTACAATATTTCTAATATTATACACATAGTAATTTATCCAAACACACCAACAGCTTTTTTGTCGGAGCCCCCTCGTCAAACGGGGCGGGGAGCCCCCAGGGTCACCATTTTGTCCGTCTGACGACCGACTGACCGTCTGACGGCTGAAGCAGACACTCAGTCAAACGGTCCCTCGTACGAACTTGCTTCGTTTGCCACCTGTCACTCCCTGGCGATCACTCCGCCATTTTTTAGCGTCGCAGGCGACGCTGCATAGAACTTGCTTCTTTCTATCACCCCCCAAAATTGTGAACTGCACACAACTGATGCATATCGCAGGAGGAAGAGGAGGAGAAAGATAATGTGTGGTTATATGTTTTTTTTAAATATGTATTAATATGATTCACTCTTAATGATACATCCTCACACAACTGATGCATATCGCAGGAGGAAGAGGAGGAGAACGATGACAAGCCGATATACGTCGACCCAGCAAAGTTCTTCAATACAGTGATGGCGGAGACTGGAAGAATGGAGAAGTGGTATGAGGTGAGATACCCTACCCACCTTAACCACCTTCAACCCAACTTTCCACCCCTCCCAACCAACCAACCTTCAGTACATTGATGGGCAGAGCTGGAAGAAATGGAGAAGTGGGGGTATGAGGTGAGTAACAACGCCCTAACCCCCCTACCACACCTTAAAAACCCACAACCTTCCCAACCCACCTCAAAAAAAAAACCCCACCTTCAATACAGTGGATGGCCCGGAGACTGGGAAGAATGGAGAAGTGGTAAATATGTGGAGATAACCCTAAAAACCCCACCCTTTAACCACCCTTTCAAACCACCACCTCAATCAAAAACTCAAAAACCACCTCCAAACCACGCTTCAAATAACAGTGATGGCGGAGACTGGAAGAATGGAGAAGTTTTGGTATGATGTTGGATACCCCTAACCCTAACCCACCTCTAACCACCTTCAACCACCTTCTCAACCACTTGATCTACAAAAGCCGGTATGATTTGAGATGCCCTACCCCAACCCTTAACACACCTTCAACCAACTTCAACCACTCACCCACTTGATCTGAAAGCGTATGATGTGAGATGCCCTACCCACCTTAACCACCTTCAACCACCTTCAACCACTTGATCTAAAGCGGTATGATGTGAGATGCCCTACCCACCTTAACCACCTTCAACCACCTTCAACCACTTGATCTAAAGCGGTATGATGTGAGATGCCCTACCCACCTTAACCACCCTTCAAACCACCCCCCCCCCCCCCCCCTTTCAAACCATTTGATCTAAAGCGGGTTAAATGATGTTAGATGGCCCTACCCCACCTTTTAACAACCTTCGCCATTTCAACCACTTTCAAACCACTTGATCTAAAAGCCGGTAATGTGATGTGAGATGCCCTACCCACCTTAACCACCTTCAACCACCTTCAACCACTTGAAAATCTAAAAAAGCGGTTAGATGATGTGAGATGCCCTACCCCACCTTATAACCACCTTCAAACCACTTCAACAAAAACCACTTTGATCTAAAGCGGTATGATGTGAAGATTTGCCCTACCCCCACCGTTAACCACCTTTCACCACTCTTTCAACCACTTGATTCTGAAGCGGGTATGATGTGAGATGCCCCTTACCCCACCTTAACCACCCTTCAACCCACCCCCACCTTCAACCCACTTTGATCTTAAAAGCGGTAATGGAGGTGAGATGGCCCTAACCCCCACCTTAACCACCTTAAAACCCACCTTCATCAAACCACCTCCCAACCACCTTTTCAATAATACATTGTGCGGAGACTGGAAGAAATGGAGAAGTGGTATGGGGAGATAAACCCTAACTAACCCACCTTAACACCTTCAAACCACCTTCCAACCATCCTCCAAAAAAAGAAAAAACAAAAAAAACCACCTTTCAATAACAGTGATGGCGAGCTGGAAGAATGGAGAAGTGGGTATGAGGGTGAGAATACCCTACCTCACCTTAACCCACCTTCAACCACCTTTCAACCACTTGAATTCTTAAAGCGTATGAATGGTGGGAAAAAAAAAAAAAAAATGCCCTAACACCTAACCAAGCCCTTCAACCAACCCTTTCAACCACTTGATCTGAAGCGGTATGATGTGAGATGCCCTACCCACCTTAACCACCTTCAACCACCTCCAACCACTTGATATCTTAAAGTCCGGTATGAAATTGAGAATGCCCTAACCCACTTAAACCACCTTCAAACCACCTTCAACCACTTGATCTAAAGCGGTATAGGTGGGAGAATACCCCTACCCCCAACCTTACCACCCATTTACCAACCCACCTTTCACCACCTCCAACCTTCCAAACCACCTCAATACAGTGATGGCGGAGACGGGAAGAAGGAGAAGTGTTAATGATGTGGTAAAACCCTACCCACCTTAAACCCACCTCAACCCACCTTCACCACCTCCCAACCACCTTCCATACAGTGATTTCGGAGACTGAAGAAATGAGGAAGTGGGTATGAGGTGAGATACCAACCCTACCCACCTTAAAAAAACACCCTTCACCCACCTCAGAACACTTGATTTCTAAAGCTGTATGAGTGAGATGCCCTTATACCCACCTAAATAACCACCCTTCAATCCCAACCACCGCCTTTTCAACCACTTGAATCTGGAAAGTCCGGTATGATGTAGATTGCCCTACCCCACCTTAACCACCTTCAACCCCACCTCCAACCACTTTGATCTAAACTAAAGCGGTATGAGGTGAGATGCCCTACCCACCTTAACCACCTTAACCACCTTCAACCACCTCCAACCACCTTCAATACAGTGATGGCGGAGACTGGAAGAATGGAGAAGTGGTATGAGGTGAGATACCCTACCCCCACCTAACTTAACCCACCCTTCAACCACCTTCCACCCACCTCCAACCACCTGTCAATACCAGTTGATGGGGACCCGGAGGACTGAAGATGTGAAGAAGTGGGTATGAGGTGAGATACCCTACCCACCTTAACCACCTTCAACCACCTTCAACCAACTTGATTCGAAAGCGGTAAATGATGTGAGATGCCCTAGCCCCTCCTACCCACTTAAATCCACCTTCAACCACCTTCAACCACTTGATCTGAAGCGGTATGATGTGAGATGTGGCCCTATACCCACACTTATCTCACCACCTTCAACCAACCTCAAACCAACTTGAATCTAAAAGCGGTATGATGTGAGATGCCCTACCCACCCTTATCCTCCACCTTTCACCAACTCCAAACCATTGATCCTAAAAGCGGTATGATTGAGAATGCCCTACCCACCTTAAACCACCTCAAACCACCTTCACCCACTTGATCTAAAAAGCGGTAGGATGTGAGATGGCCCGACCCACCTTAACCACCTTCACCCCACCTTCAACCCACACTTTGTTCTAAAGCGGTATGATGTTGAGATGGCCCTACCCACCTTAACCCCACCCTTCACCACCTTCAACCACTTGATCTGAGCGGTACGAAATTGTGAGATGCGGGCCCCTAAAAAAACCCCTGAATGCCCTAATCCCACCTTAACCACCTTCCAACCCATCCCTTCAACCACTTGAAATCTAAAGCGTAAAATGATGTGGAGATGCCCTTAAACCCAACCTTAAACCCACCCACCTTCAACCACCGTCCAACCACTTTGATTCTGAGCGGATGAATGTGAGATGCGCCCTACCCACCTTAACCACCTTCAACCACCTTCAACCACTTGATCTAAAGCGGTATGATGTGATAAATGGCCCTAAAGATGCCCTAACTCCCACCAACCTTAAAACCCAATAAACCACCTTTCCACCCCTTCAACCACTTGATCCGAAGCGGTATGAATGTGAGATGCCCTACCACCTTAACCATCCTTCAAACCACACCTTCAACGCACTTGATCCTGAAGCGGTAAATGATGTGAGAATGGCCCCTAAATCCACCTTACACCACCTTCAAACCACCTTCACCCACTTGATCTAAAGCGGTATGATTTAGATGGCCCTAACCCACCTTTAACCACCTTCAACCACCTCTTCCAACCACTTGATCCTAAGAGCGGTAATTGAATGTAGATGGTCCCTATACCCACCTTAACCACCTTTCAACCACCTTTCAAACCACCTTGAATCTAAAGCCGGTAAGATGGTGAGATGCCCACCCACCTTAACCACCTTTCAAAACAACCACCTTTTCAACCACTTGAATCGTGAAGCGGTATGATTGTGAGATGCCCTAACCCCACCTTAAAACCACCTTCAACCACCTTCAAACAAACCACTTGATCCTAAAAGCTAAAGCGGTAATGGATGTAGTGCCCTTACCCACCTTTAACCACCTTTTCAAACCACCTTCAACCAACTTGATCTGAAGCGTGATGATGTGAGATGCCCCTACCCCACCTTTAACCACTTCAACCAAACCTTCACACTTGTTCTGAAGCGGATGAGGTGAGATTGTCCTCACCCCAACCATTAACCACCTTCCAACCACCTCCAAACCACTTGATCTTAAAAGCCGGTAAATGAGGTGAGGTGAGATGCCCTACCCACCTTAACCACCTTCAACCACCTTCAACCACTTGATCTAAAAATCTAAAGCGGTAATGATTGTGGAGATGGCGGCCCTGACCCACCTTAACCACCTTCAAAACCACCTTTCAAACCCACTTGAATCTAAAGCCCGTATTATTGTGAATGCCTAACCACCTTTACCACCTTCACAAAAAAAAAACAAAAAAAAAAAAAAAAAACCACCTTCAACCCCTTGATCTGAAGCGTATGATTTAGTGGGGGTGCCCCTACCCACCTAACCACCTTCAACACCCTTTCAAAACCACCTTTGATCTAAAAGCGGTAATGATGTGGAGATGCCCTACCCACCTTAACCCACCGTCACAACCACCTTCACCACTTGATCTGAAGCGGTATGATGTGGAGATGCCCTACCCCACCCTTAAACCACCCTTCAACCAACCTTTCACCACCTTTTGATCTAAAAGCGGTATGAATGTGAGATGCCCTACCCACCTTTAACCACCCTTCCCAACCCCAAAACCAACCGTCAACCACTTCTGATCTGAAGCGGTAATGAAATTGAGATGCCCTAACCCACATTACCCCACCTTCACACCACCTTCAAACAACTTGATCTGAAGCGGTATGATGTGAGATCCCTAATCTCCCTTAAAAACCACCCTTCAACCCACCACCTCCAACCAACTTGGATCTAAAAAGCGGTATGAAATGTGAGATGTGCCCTAAACCCACCTTAAACTAAAACCACCCTTTCCCAAAACCACCTTCACCAAAACTTGGATCTAAAGCGGTATGATTGAGATGCCCCTAACCCACCCCTAAAAACCTAAAACCACCTTCACCAACCCTGCTTGTCAACCCTTTGAATCTAAAAAAGCGGTAAATGATGTCAGATGCCCCTCACCCACCTTAACCAAAAACCCCCTGCCAACCACGCCCTTCACCCCTTGATCTAAAAATCGGTTTAATGATGTGAGATGGCCCTAACCCCCTTTAAAACCCCACCTTCAAAACCACCTTTCAACCACTTGATCCCCTAAAGTTGGGATGAGGTTGCTACCCTTAATGTTTTTTCCCCCGAAATGGATTTTATAATCATTTTCGCCAGTGGGATTATAACATCAGAATTATAATTTAATTATGGTATATGGTTCCGAAAGGGTTCATACTTGATTTTTGCATTCCTTTCAGAAGGGAATTAATATATATTTGATTTTTGGTATTATTTTCCAAGCCCGTCTCAATATAAATCCACATTAACCATGATAGATTTTGTATACCTTGTCCCAAGCCCGGAAATCACTATCTTTAAGATTAGATTTAACAAGATTTTTTTATTTTATTTTTTATAATATATTGTTTTTTTTATCTATATGTATATATTTATACATTTTTTTTATTTTTTTATGATGTTTCATTATATTTTGTACTTTGTATTTTCACAGCAGGGATTATGTTTCGATTATATATGATCTGTGTATTTTTTTTCAGCAGCAGGGCATTGGTTATTTCAAGCAGGGTCCAAATGCGGTGTATCCGTGTGTGTTGTGGTTGTGTTTTGGGTGTTGTGGTGTGCGTGTGTGTGTGTGTTTGTGTGTGTGTTGTGTGTGCCTGTGTGTTTTGTTGGTGGGTGTGTGCGGGGTTGGTGTGTGTGTGTGTGGCGTGTTGTGTGTTGTGTGTGGTGTTGTTTGTGGTGTGTTTGTGTGCTGTTTTGGTGTGGTTTTGTGTGGTTTTTGTGCGTGTGTGTGTTTGTGTGTGCAGTGTGTGGTGACCGTGTTTGAGTTGTTTGGTGTGTGTGTGTGTGGCCGTGTGTGTGTGTGGTGCGAGTGGTGTGTGCGTGCGGCCTTCGTGCGTGTTGCGTGCGCCGCGTGTGGGTGTGTGTGTTGCCAGCGTGAGTGTGGGTGTGTTTTCCGTCCCGTGAGTGCGTTTATATTGTGTGAGTTGCGTTGTGTATGCGTTTGTGTGGTTCCGTCAGTGTGTGTCCAGTGGTGTGTAAGTGGTGTGGCAAGTGCTTGTGTGTTGTGTGCGTGTATGTGGGATGCGTGCCGTGTATCCCCCGTGTGCCGTGTTGGTCCCCGTCCTTTGGTGTGTGGGAGTGCAAGTTATATGTTGTGTGTGCCGTGTAATATACGTGTGTGTGTTTTGCTGGTCCGTGCTGTGTTATGTGTGTGCCGTGCCTTGTTGTCATGCGTGTGTGTGTCTGTCCTGTTGTTGTGTTGTGTGTTTTTTTGCATGTTGTATATGTGGTGTGTTTGTGTGTGGCGTGTGCATGTGTATTGCGGTTTGTGTGTTCCCTTCCAAAGCGTGTGTTGTGGAACTGCGTGTTGTGTGTGTGTCCGTCCAGTTGTGTATCTTGAGTGTGTGTTTACATGTGTGCGTGTTTGTGTATGCCCCGTGTGTGTGTGTTCGTTTCCGGTGCCCCGTGTGTTAAGCGGAGTTGTGTGTATATGTGTGTTGTGTATGCGTGTGTGTGTCCCCCGTTCCGTGGCATGTACCGTGAGTGGGCGGTGTTAATGTGTGTGGTTGCGGTGTGTATGTGTGGTGTGTGTGTGACTGTCGTTGTTGCGTGTTTTTCTGAAGTACGTGGTAAAGGGCAAGAAGACCATGTGTGAGTGTGTGGTATGTGTGCCGTGTTTTTGTTGTGCTGTGTGTGTGGTGCCTTGTGTCCCACAAATTAACTGTTCACGTTTTTTCCAATGCAAACAGACAAGGACTGTACCCTGCCCCCCCCCCCCCCCCCCCACCCCACCCACCACAACCCACTCTTCTCTTCTCCCCTTACACACACACAAAAAAACAACACACACACCACAAACACCCCCTTTTCCCCTCCTCCTTTAACAAACCTCTCCACATCCCCACCTATCTTCCCTGCCCCCCCTTCTTTTCCCCAACCCTAACCCACCTAACCACCTTATCCCACCTACCCACTTTTGCCTCATTAGTACCCACTCAACTCACCCCACCCTTTTTCCCCACCTCTCAAACAAACCTCCCCACCTCCGTCCCATCCCTCCTCCATCCTCCCCCCTAACCCATCATCTTCCCCCCCCCCCCTTAACAATCCCCACCTCTCCATCCTTCTCCATCCTCCCCCACCTACCCCACCTAGCCCCCCCCACCCTAACCCCACCCTCCCCACCCCTCTCCCATCTTCCCCCAACCTTACCCACCTACCCCCCCCCACCCTACCTACCCACACTCGCTCCATCTTCTTCCATCTTCCCCACCTACCCCATCCTCCCTCCCAATTTTTTCCCCCCTTTCGATGTCTATACTCCTCCCCCCCACGCGCCTATCCTCAGAAGGTCTTCCCCACATCGAAGGAAACCCATAACCTCCCACCTCTCCATCTCCTTTCCATCTTCCCCAACCTAAACCACCCCCCACCCTACCATTCTCCCAACCTCTCCTCTTCCCCACTGCCCCCCCCAACCCTACTCCTCACCTCTCCCATCTCCTCCTCTTTCCCCATCTTCTTCCCCACCTTAACCCCCCTCCCCCCCCACCCGACCCCCCCCCCTCCCACTCCACTCCCCCTCTTCATCTGCCCCACCGCCCACCCCCCCCCCCAGCTAACCAACCTCCCCCCCCCAATCTCAACACATAAAACCTCTCCAACCTCCCCCACCTCCTCCATCTCCCCCCACAGGAAACCCACCTTCCCACCCCCCCCCCACCCACCACGACCTCCCCACCTCTCCATCGTTCCCCCACCTACCCACCTCCTTCCCCCCCGCCCCCTACCTCCCCCGCCATCTCAAAACAAAAACCTCTGAAACCCCCTTGAACCCCCCTTCCTCCTCGTCAAAAAACCTTTCCCCCCCCCCCCCCCCCCCCCCCCCCCCCCCCCCCCCCCCCCCCCCCCACAATCACACCCATCTTCAAACCTCTCCCAACCCCCTCTCATCTCTCAATAAACCTCTTCAACCTTTCTTCAACCAGGTTAACAAACGTCTCAACCATCGTCCATCTGTCTCCCTGCCCATCTCCTGTCTCTTCCCTCTTCCCCACTAATTAATCCCCACCCTACCCCACCTTCCCACTTTCCCCACCTCCTCCCCCACCCCTTAACCTTCCGCCACCTCTCAGCCTTTCCACCTCCCACCCTCCTCAACTTACTCCGCCCCGCCCTTCCCCCCCCCTTCCACCGACCCACCCCCCCACCACCAACATTCACATTCCCATCGTCACGACCCACCACCCACCACCCAACCCACCTTTCAACTTCAACCAACCCAACCCACCACCTGCCGCCCCCCCCCCCCCCCCCCCCCCCCTTCCCCCCCACCCACCACCACCACTTCACATTCACTCACCGTCCAACCACCACCACCCCCTTCACATTCACCACCCGTCGCCCCCCCCCCTTTTTTCCTTTCCCCCCACCCACCCCACCACCACCCACATCACATCACCACCATCCACCATCCACCACCACACTTCACCACCATCACCACCATCACACACCGCCCCCCCCCCCCAACCCTAACCCCCCCCGCCCCCCCCGCCACCGCCCACACCACAAGCACACACAATTGGAACGAGGGACATGCGTACCCGACAGGGTCCATATTTCCCACACAGTGTGTAGAAGGCGACACACCGCCGCCTGAGTGCCCCCCTTCTCCCCACCACCAACCACCCACCTTCACATTTTCGCCACGGTGTCAACCATCAACCACCACATTCATCACATACAACCTCCTTGGTGTAAGGCTCTGTTGAGTTTTTGTGGGGCGACCCAAACCACCCTGTCCACCCCACGTCTTTGGAGGTGCCACCACTTCACCACCGCCCCCCAGCCACCACCACACCAACTCACCTACAAACCTGACCATTTCCACCCCACCAACACCACCCACCTCCGCGCCGCCCTCCCCTGTGCCCGCTTGGCCTTCACATACAACCTCTTTGTATAGGGCTCTGTTGAGTTTTTGGGAAACAACAACCGCCCCACTGACTTGGACGTGGTCGGAGGATTATGAGGAAAATCACATGGAACCCCGACATTGATGGCAAAGCAAGGCCTTCCTTTTCTTTGAGGTGCGGTTTTTGCATATACTAGTATGCTACCATACCCACATTTTGTATATCGTATATATATTATATATATTATATTATAATTATAAACCTATACCTATATAATAACCTATACCTAACAACATGAAGATCAGTGCCGCGCACTTGGGCCCTTTTTTTTCCCGTTGCAAGGCCTTGAACATGATTAATTGTTGAAGCCCCCGCAAATATTAGTTAGTAAGCAGGGCATTCCCCTCCTTTGATTTGTTTGAGGTTTTTGCATATACCAATAACGTGGCAATGATATTATTATCACGATCTTTGAATCATTGCAAGCGAAAAGAGCCAGAACATTATTAGCCCCACAGGGCATTTCCTCCCCTTGATGTAGGTTGCATAATATTACGGAACGTTTTATTTAGTGTGTATGGGTGTGAAGTGTGGTGTATATTTATATATATATATTATATATATATCTATATATATATATAATATATATATCCTATATATATATATGTATCTTATAATATATATACCTATACTATCTATATATATAATATATATATATATGTATATTATTAATATACCAAATATCCAGTGTGCCGCACCCTAGGCCCTTGCAATGTCCCGTTGCAATGCCTTGGATCCTGGCATATCATAGAGTCCCAAAATAAATTGCAAGCAGGGAATTTCTTCCCTTGAGGGTGTGAATAGCTTTAAAAATTGAAAATTCGTTGACGCCCCATGCCCACTGACTGCTTGCTCGCAGAATTGCTACATACTCTTCAACTGCTCTTTGACTTGCTATTTTTTTTCCCTCACTCTCACTCACACGCTCACTGTGTGGATTAGATTGGGTTTGTGTTTTGCCCCTCAAAATGCTACAAATGCCCCTCCAAGACTACCACATACAAACTCACCCAACAACGCTTACTGTTGTGGCTTATATAATGTTTTGTGTTTTGCCCTCCAGATTGCTGCAAATGCTCCAACAGACTATCACAACAAGCTCCACTCACCCACCCCTGTGTGCTTTAATAATATTTTGTGTTTAACCCTCACTCACACGCTTCACTGGTGTTGGATTAGATATGGTTAATCTTGCTCTTGTCGCCCGATGCTTGCGTGAGATGGAGGTAAACCCTCCTCCTTTTGCCCATGCCATGTGTACCCATCAGGGTCTACTTTTGCCAAAATTGGGGTCCAGCGCTTAAAAAAGGCGCACAAAACCGTGAATTGGTCAGCGGCTTTTTTTGTGCAAAAAGCGCAAAAACTGCGCGCCTGCGTCCAGAAGGGGGGTTGAAAAACTGCCGTGAAACTTTAGCGCACTTGAAGAAGAAAAAAAAAAAACTAAACTAAACTGCCGCTTTGTTAGTGCAAAAAAAACACAAAATTGCTTGCCTGCCTGCGCCGCAGAGTGGGTTGAAAAAAAAAAAACTAAAACGCGGAAACGCGCCAGAGGGGCCCTCAAAAGGCAGCGCGGGCAATCCATGCGTGGCGCACAAACAAAGCGCCACGCCTTTTAGTAGTAACCCTGGTTACCTACCGTACCAATCCCCTGTTTCCCCCTCCTGCAACCGCCCGTCCCTCATTCCAATCGCCGTTCCCTAAATAGTTGTCATAGTGCCCCCAAAGCTAACAGCAGGCGCGGCCTCTGCCAACGGCTTATAGTACCCTGGTGTACACACTGGATAATAGCTAATAGCTACCTCCCATGTTAGGATTATTTGGTTTTTGCAGACCCTCGAACAGACCTGGAGGCTTGGACCTCATGGACTACCCCACCGCAACTAAAACAAGCACAAAAGAGAAGTTCCTCTACACCTCTTCCCAAGGGGGAAAATCTAAGGATTTTGGTGGAACCTGGGGCCGGGCTCGAACCCTCAGAAACCCCGTCTTGGGTCGTTGACCTTGGTTTAATACTATATAACCAATGAGCCATAAACACCCACAACCACACCACCAAACCCACAACCACAACCACCAATATCTACACCAAACAGCCCGAGCTTCGAAAGGGCCAGATAGCATTAACTGTCATTTACTATGTAATTGGAAAAACATTAAAACATTATTATTTAATTTAAATACACGCCAAAATGTCAGTGTTGCATGCCCGCTTACACGTCCTTTTTTACTATAAAAATCATTTAAAACACCAAACATTACTATTTGAATATTAATTTAAAATGGGAAGTGCCATGCCGCTTATTGGGGGTCATTACTAATGTAATTAAAATTATGAAAACATTTTATATTAATACAAATACACGCAAGTCCAGTGCATGCGCTTTTAACGTAGGGCCCCTTTACCATATAATTGAACACACACACATTTTAGACCTTCAGAATTGTATTTCAATTAAAATTCCAATGCATGCAAATGGCAGTGTGTGCGCTTTAGGTTTTTTTTCTGGCCTTTTAATAATAAAAAACATAAACGTAATATTTATTTAAACACACAACCAATTCCCAGTGTGTGCGCTGAGGTCCCTTTCATTTACAATAACCAAAAACCATTAAAAATAAGAAGATTTAATAAAAAAAACGCAAATGCCAGTGCATGCGCTAATGTACTAAACTATATAATGAAAAACATTAAATGATTACGAGGGGGGGGGGGGCAAAAATAAAAAAGTCCGACCCAAAATGTGTCAGAGCTTGTTTTTTTGGTTGAGAGGAATTAGAATCTGTGCCTTATTTATTTTTTTGGCCCAGTTAGGTAGAAAGTTATGATGGGCCCTCTCTCCAAAGTTTGGGGGGTGGGTTGGTGGTGGAGGGAAAAACTACTGGAATTTAAGAAAAAATAGGTACTTTCAGATATTTTCTCATAGCCCCAACAAATGACCTGGAAGGGACTAGGGTGTTTTCCTCTACTAAGAGACCAGTCTCATTGGTGGCCACTTAGGGCTTCCCGTCCCCCCCCCCTCCCCCCCCCCCAATCCTCCCCAACCTCAAACCCCAAGCAAGTACAAAATGAGGAAGTTAAAATACAGATTCTCAAGGAACCTACTGGTGGCTTCTTTCTTCCACATAACTATATTCACTCGTCCGTTTTTCCTATTGTGGGACCATTTCATGAATTTTCGATGGACCCTTTTCCGCTTCTAGCATCGAATGTGACGAGTGCGGGACCGGGAATTGTTCAACAGGCCACCCAGGCAGATGTTCGGATACCTTCCCATACAAAGCGAGTGAGGGGCCCCACAGCGAGACCCCGAGTTCTTGGGCCCTTTGGTTGTGATGGTGTCCCCCCAAAGCATGCACCAAGTTTCCAAAAGTAAGTGGCAAGAGAGATGAGGTGTAAAAAGCACAGTGGCAAAAAAAGTAGTGGCACAGAGGATGAGGTGGTAACAAAGCAGTGGCCAAAAGTGTTGTGCACAGAAAACAAAGAGATGAGGTGGTAAAAAGCAGTGCAAAAAAGCAGTGGCACAAGAAGATAAGGTGGTAAAAAAGCAGTGGCACAAAAGCAGTGGCAACAAGAGAGATGAGGTGGTAAAAAAGCAGTGGCAAAAAGCAGTGGCACAGAGAGATGAGGTTGGTAAAAAAGCAGTGGGCAAAAGCGTGGGACAAGAGATTGAGGTGGGAAAAGAGTGTGAAAATGGCATCCATGCGCCTACATTGGCCGGTCACATCCTTGAGGGTTGTGAATGTTGGTCTGCCCCATTGGCGTGTCCCACCCCACACCCATGTGGTTTTGGCTGAGCTGTGTGGCTTGGTGGTATTGTCTGCCTATGACGGGAAGCTCCTGGTTGGTGTGCAATGTGGACCTCTTGAGGAAGGGATCCTCCCTCACCCATAATAGTGTTGACCAAATCTTCCAAAATGCACTTCAATTTACAAGATGTCCTTACGCTTCTGCGGCCTGAGAAGGATCTACAAAGCCAACCCCCTTGTACCAATAGGCCCCCCTGTTTGCCAATGCCCTAATAATCCATCACTCCACTCCCGCATTTTCTGATACCCGGCAAGACCCCCGCAAGTACGGTGGGCTACCCACTTCCTTTCAGCGAACAACGCAGTCTGTGTCACCCAGCCCCAGCAACTCAGCACGGACTGAGTGTGCTGATTTTTAATTAAAGGGGTGTCATTGGCAAGGAGCACAACCTCTAAACAAGCGTGAATTGAAAGGTGCATGTCACTTATATGTGATTATGTTGTTCCCTTGGACCCCAATATCCAAGCACTAGGGATTGGCCGAAATTGAATGAACCACCACCCCACACCACCACCACAAAGAGGCGCAAGATTATTGCCGGGCCCCTTGAGGCAGCCCGAGTAGATGTGTGGCCGGGTGCCGGCAAAATTCCTTCTGGAGTGGGTGGTTACGAAGAGAAAAGAGGGAGAGGAGGAAGAGTAATAAGGGGGAGAGTTAAGAAGGAGTGTGAATGAGGGGTGAGGATGTGGACAAGGGATGAGGACAAGGAGAGGATGACCCCATGGCCCACTGGTGCTAAACCTCTAGGAAAATAAATAAATAAAAAAAGGTTGTCGCCTAGGTATAGTTGTAATAGTCTGAGCAGCTGTGCTCATATTGGGTGAGAATGAGATTGAGATAGCCAGCATGTTTACTTTTTGAATAGGCCCTAGGGCCATTTAGGGGGCCTGGGGGGCCTACCCCCTAGCCCTTACCTCTCAAGTTACATTGATGGTGATGATGGCACTTCGTCTGTGGTGCCCCACAAACTGAATTGTATTGTCCTGAGTTGCGTTTTTTCCCCTTGCTCCGCATAATGGCTCATGGGTTTATAGGAGCAGCACCAGTTAGTAGGCCTTTTCAAAGCTTAACAAAATGCACCCACTTTGACCCCCTAATTTTATTGTGGGGGAGATAATGGCCTCCAAGTGGTTTCCGGAGCCCGGTGGGGGTGGGTTTGGGTTGTGTGGTAACTCAGCAAAAACTCAGCCCTCTGTAGGAAAAAGGGCATTGGGTCTGAGGGTTTTTATTTCTTCTTATTTCTGCTTTTCTGCTGTCTGTCTGCCCCCCCCCCCCCCCCCCCCCCCCCCTCGAATGATTATTATTTTTAATAATTTTAAAAGACACTCAAATGTTCAGTGCCTATGTACACTTAGCTCTACTTATATAATGCAAAATAATGAAAACATTACTTGTATGTTATTTATGGTAGTAATGTATGGTTTACAGTCCAGGGGTAGGCCAAATAAGGCTAAAAAGGAAAGGGACTTGCCAACCGTATAGGAAGGGCTTAAAAAAGAACAAGCACTGATGAAAACTGAGCCCCAACAAATCGTTTTCATTCAACAAAAACAAAATTTCCAACTCAATTTCATTTCAAAAAAGTTCAATCCAATCATTCATCCACCGACGGTGGCCCCTGAGTTCCGTGCCTACAGTGATAATTTAAATTCTATCAATATTATAAATCATCATCCTCAGCTGGGATGATAATTAATGTGCAATTATTATCGCATTTTTTTTATAATTGGAATAATATTTCCATTCTTAATGGAATCAGGATGCATGAACGCGCTTCATACTGGTAGGTTTTAAAAATCAAGCCACCAAACCGTTGCTTCAGGGTTCAATTGTTCATTTTCTTTTTCTTGGGCCGCAACCAAAAAAACATTACTATTGAATTGAAATAACACACAAATGTTCAGTGCATGCCACTTAGGTCCCTTCAAACTTATATAATTAAAAAACATTACAAATATAATCAATTCCAAAGAATACACCGCAAACCCAGTGGTGTGCGCTTTACGTGATTTCACTCTATCATGAAAAAACATAATAAAATAATAAACAATTTATTTGTATAACAAATTCCAGTCCTCCTCCTCTGCGCTTAGTTACTTTATGTATTTGTATTTGTACTTAACATTATGTGTGCTAATTAACCTGTATAAAAGTAAAAACATTAAATATAACCATTCAAATGTAAATACGCGCAAATGGTCAGTGGTGCAATGCGCTTATGTAACTTTAACTATAATAATTAAAAATATTCCAAACGTTTCCCATCTAATTTAAAATAAGTGCCATGCCCAGTGCCATGCGCTTATGTACTTTAGCTTATATAGTTAAATCATTGAAACATAATATTTTATTTTAATACACGCAAATACCAGGTGTCCTGGCCCGCTTTAATGTAGTGACATAATGAAAAGATGTAATTATGTATTTATTATTTATTCTATTTATGTATATCTATTTATTTTATTATTTATATATTTATTTATATTATTTATTTTATTTATTTATTTATTTTATTTTAAATAAAGAAATACATATTTTATTGTATTTATTTATTTTATTATTTAATTTTAATTCTTTATATCCTCGATATTTTATTTATTTAGTTTTATTATTTCATGATTTACTATTTATATTTAATATTTTATTTAGTTAGTTAGTTCGTACTATCAATGATCAACAATTTAAGACATGTACTTTAAATACACGTTAATGACCAGTGCATGCGCTCAGTCCTGACCCATATCAAGCAATTAGGGATTTGCCAAATTTGAATGAACACACCACCCCACAACCACCACCACCCCATCCCACCTACCGACCACCGCCACTTCTCCCACCACCACTACCACCGTCCAAAGCCACACACACCAACACAAACCAACACACACTCACCACCATCAATCCACCACCAGCGCATTTCACTATTAAAATCGATTTGGTCCTGAACCCATATCAAGCACCTAGGGATTTTCCGAAACTTGAAATTACCCAACCGACCACCCCAACCAATCACCCGTTACCACCCACCCCCAACCTACAACTTGCCACCAACCACTACCACCTCTAAAAACCACCACCTTTGCCTTCCTCCTTCCCTCCCCCCCCCCCCCCCCCCCCCCCCCCCTTCCCTAACCCCCACCCCCTCCCCCCCCACCCGCCCTCCCGCGTGGCGACCACCACCGCCCTCACGCACCCGAGCCGACACCCACTACCCCCACCACCCCCCCACCAACCCACCACGACCATCACCTCACTACGTCACCCCCCCAGACCTTGAGCACGCCCGCACGCAACCACCACACCCACCACCACCACTCCTCCTCCCCCCCCACCACCACCACCCCACAACCACCACCACACCCAAAACCAAGTCCAAACCACCCCCTACTCACCACCACCGACCTCACCACCACCATCATCCACCCATCTACATGTCCCCATCATATTCATACTTTTTTGTAACAATATATGGTGCTTTGCAAAAGAGGAGTCACGAGCTTTTGGCACTATGTAGTACTTCCCTATTTAGAAGCTCTATTTATATAGCATCATTGGATAGAACTAAAAGCTCAGGGCCCCCAGTCAAATTACACATTTTTTTGTTTGGGGATTTCCATAGTTTAGTTTATCAATTCTTTTTTTCTTTTTTTTTAAAAGCCTTCCTTTCCTCCCCACAGTTGGCAGGTTCCTTTTTTCCTTTATGGCACCTATCCCTCTGACTCTAAAATACGTACAGAACGGCAGACAGAAACACAAGACGAACCGACCAGACAAACAGACAGACAGACAACCTACAGACCAGGCCCATAATAACATATAGACAGACAGACGGGACCGAACAGACCAGACATACAGGTAGACTACAGTACATATATACAATAGATAACAGACAGAAGACCGACATATAGACATATAGAGCATCATGTATAATGTATAGCCGCATCACACAGAGGAAAAATCCTTGCCTCTTTCAAAGTGACAGGTTTTGAAATCGTGAACCACTAGGTAACGGGTTCTAACTCACCCGACTCGCTTGTCAATAAGCTGGTACTACCCTGTGGCGACAGATGTTGGTCAAACTTGGTACTAACTGTGTCGACAGATGTTTGGTCAAGCTGGTACTAACTGTCGACAAGATGTTTTCAAAGCGGGTAAACTAATACTCTGTACTACTGTGCGACAAGATGTTGGTCAAAAAAGCTTGGTACGACTGTGCGACAGATGTTGGTCAAAGCCGGTACTACTGTGGCGAACAAGAATGTTTGGTCCAAAGCTGGTACTACTGGTGGCGACAGATGTGGTCAAAGCTGGTACTACTGTTGGCGACAGATGTTGGTCAAGCTGGTACTACTGACCTGAGCGACGACCGATGGTTGTCCAAAGCTGGTACTACTGTGTCGACAGATGTTTGGTCAAAGCTGGTACTTACTGAGCTACAGATTGTTGGTGTCCAAAAGCTGGTACTACTGTGAGAACAGAGTTTTTGGTCAAAGCTGGTTACTCGACTCTCTACTGAGCCGACAGATGTTGGTCAAAGCATGGTACTACTGTGCGACCAGAAGTGTTTTGGTCCGAAGCTGGTACTACTTACTGTTGCAAGATGGTTTTGTACAGGCTGGTACTACTGTGCGACAATGTTGGTCAAACAAGCTGGTACTTACGTGGTCATCAGATGTTGGTCCAAGCTGGTACTACTGTTGGCGACAGAATGTTGGTCCAAAGCCCTGGTACTACCTGTCCGACCAGATGTTTGGGTTCAAAAAGCTGGTTAAACTACTGTTTGCGAACAGATGTTGGTCAAAGCTGGTACTACTGACTTTGGGGCAGCAGAATTTGGTCCAAAAGCTGGTAACACTTGTTGTCACCACCAAAGCCACGAACTCGATGATCATGTGCACTCCGGGTCCTTAACCCTCTTCTTCCTCTCCTCTCCCCTCCCTCCCTCCCCCTCTCCACTCTCGGCCCCTTCTCCCTCTCACCCGTCTCCCTCTGGGGCCCCTCGTCTCCCTCTCCCCTCATCCTCATTCCCCCTCCCCTCTCCCCTCTCCCCTCCCATCCCCCCCCTGTCCCCTCTCCCCGCCTTTCCGGCGCCCTGTCATCCCCTCTCCTCTCAACATAATGATGCAACATAATATAAC
>JACBWV010000708.1:208350-224888 GCA_013435795.1 Chlamydomonas sp. ICE-L | reverse complement strand
CACCACAGACGAGAGAGCAAACACGGACACAACTCACACATATAACACAACACCTGACACCACTGTCACAAATATATACACAAACTGAACACCACGAACACAGAGAGACATTCCACACGGGCTCCTCCTCCGGGCCGACACACGCACCAGTCGAGAAACAACGGACACACGCAGCACAGAGATACACACATGACAAGCCACTCAAGCATATAGGATACACACACTTGACACACCACACACCATAATACACACACTGACACATCCGAACATAAATTATACAAAACAACGCGACACACTCACACGATATTACACACACTAGACACACTCACGCACGTATATTTACACACACTGACACACTCACAACATATATACACACACTGACACACTCACACATATATGCACACACTGACACACTCACACATATATACACACACTGACACACTCACACATATATACACACACTGACACACTCCACACAGACGAGACACCACAAGGACACACCACAGTCCAAGGAGCTAGGACACCCAGCACTGACACACTCACACCTATATACACACCACCGACACACCTCCCACAATATATTACACCAACAATCTGACACACTCACACAAAAATATCATACGCACAACTGAACACAGCGCAACAGAGGGTAGACACACTAGGGGACCACACGCCACATCCAGAAGACATCACACGGACACCACTCACACATAGAGACTACACAGCGGACAAACGCACACAGAGCGACAACACTACGCGGACACCCGCAACGAAGTAGATGAATAAACAACGGACACACGCACACAGAGGACAAAACAAGACATCACCGCACACATATAGACACACGGACTGACACAGGACGCAAACCAGATAGACACACCCGTGACTGACACAAGGTCACTACACGAGATACACACACTGTCACACTCACACATATATTACATAAACAATGACACAATCACATTATATATAACACATCTGACACACTCACAACAGTAACTATACAAACCTGAACCCCCTAACATATATGATACACACACTACTGGACAGCACTCCAACATATAGCACACAATGATCACCACTACGACATAGTAACGACACACGGACACATCGTCACACATAAGATACACACCCCTGACGACACGCAACCACTAGAATACAGCACACTGGAACACATACACCTATATAGTACACACACTGGACACAATCACGACAGAGATATAACAACAACTGGGGGGGGGGGCCCACACCAACATATATTACACACACTGACACACTCACTAAATATTTATACACACACTGACTACACGCCCCACAGGAGACACCACACGACACACCTCACAATAGTAAAACACACGTGACACACTCAACATAACCTCACACCAAACGGAGTCACACTCTACAGAGTTAGACACACAGCCACTGACACACTCACACATATATAACACACGGACACTACTCATAACAGATAGTAACACACTGAACACACGCCAACACATAGATGGATTACACACCAACTGACACACACTCACATTCAGTATATAACACACACACGACACCCAACTCACAAATAGATACAATCACCACCCCGGACACAAATACACACTATATACACCACAGATGACACACTACACACACAGATATACACACACTGTGGACACCACTCACACATAGAATACAAACCACTGACCTGAGTCACACATATATGAACCACACTGACCACCACTCCGACACATATATACAGCACACGGGACCCACTGCACAAATATACACACACTGACCACACATCACCACCCTATATTACACACAAGGGCACAACTCAAACATAATATAACACCCACATAGTGACACACTCCAACATAATATTCACCACACCACTGACACACTCACACCTATACACAACACTAGACACACTCACACAGTATATTACAACAACACTGACACGACTACACATCTTTATACTACGACTGACCACACTCACAACATATATAGCACACGTCACTGACCACACTCACACATATATATACAAAGGTCCACTGACCACTCAAAGCACCAGAGTGAGTGTGCGTCCCGGATACACAGCACCTGACATCATACACACATTGCATATAAACATGTCAGTGCACTAGGTAGCACACTCACACATATAATACCCCCACCGCCCCCCCCCTGCACACACTCACTACATAGCGTAGATAACACGGACCTGACATTCGATCCGCACCCCAGAGAGAGGCACCACACTGACATCAACAACTCACACATAGATACGACACACTGAACACACTCACACATCTATGCCACACACTTGACACAAACTCACCAGACATACTATAACAAAACGGACCACACTCACACATATATACACACCATGGACCACAACTCACCACAGTATATACACACCACTGACACATCTCACACATATATACCCACACTGGAACGACATCACACATATAGACACACCGACCACAACTCACAACATATATACACACACCGACACACTCACACATATATAAACACATGACACACTCCATCAACATATATACGCACACAATGACACACTCACAAAGATTATACACACACTGAAGCACTAACACCTATTTATACAGACACACTGAAACAACTCACACATAATATACACAACTGACACACTCAACATATATACACACACTGACACACTCACACATATATGCACACACTGACACACTCAACATTATCTCACAAACGGACACACCACACATATATAAACACAAGCTGACACATCCTCAACATATGACAACACCACTGGACACACCTCACACATGACTGATCACACATGACACATAATCACAGTAGATACACACCACTGACACACTCCAACACAAGATACCACCACACTGGACACACTCAACATATGACACACACGTGACACATCCAGCTACAGTATACACACACTGACACACTCACACATATATACACACACTGACACACTCACACCATAATAATCCGACCACCACTGACACAACTCAACAACATATAGACAAACAAGACACACTCACACATATATGACACACACTGACACACTCACACATATATACACACACTGACACACTCACACATATATACACCCAACACCCTGAACCAGGCTTACTCTCACACAGATCTAGCACACAACACTGACACACTCACACATATATTTACACACACTTGATCACACTCTCACACACCTGATATCCCCACACTGACACACGCACCACATTATATAGCCAACCACGGGACACACTCTGAGCTAACTCACTGCCTCCAACATAGACACCACCAGGACACACGCACACAGAGATCAACCACTGACACACTCACACATATACACACACACTGACACACTCACACATTAATACACACCACTGAACAACTCACACATATCTTACAACAACACTTGGGGGAAACACTCACAATATAATACACCACAATGACACACTCACACAGAATATAAAAACACACTGGAAACAATCACAAATATATAACACCACCATGGTAAACCACTCACACATATATACACACACTGGACACACTCACACATATATACACACACTGACACACTCACACATATATACACACACTGACACACTCACACATATATACACACACTGACACTAACTCACCCATAAACAACACTTTTTGACACACTCACACAGATATCAAGCACCACCACGGACACCCAACTCACACAGATATACACACACTGACACACTCACACATATATACACACACTGACACACTCACAATATATTACACCACTAGACACACTCCCCATAATACCAAACTGCCACACTCAAACATATATGACACACACTGACACACTCACAAAGCATATATACACCACACACGACACACCTCGACCCATAGATACACTAACAATCGACACACTCACACAGTAAGTATAAGCGACACTGACACTTCACACACTATATACACACACACACTGGAACACTTCACCAAGAATATAAAGAACAACTGACACACTTTCCCCACCACTAGTATAGGTACACACACTGACACACGCACCACCATACTAGACCAACCACCCGACCCCTGCCACACATATATCTCACACACGAACTGACACACTCCACACATATTACACACACTGACACACTCACACATGATATACACACACTGACAACACTCACACATATATACACACACTGACACACTCACCACATATATACACACACTGACACACTCACACATATATACACACACCGGACACAACTCACCACATAATACGTACACGAACACGGACACAATACACATATATACGCAAATGCCACACTCACACATATATACACACACGGACACCACTCGACACATATCATACACACACTTGACACACTCCACCCATATCCACACACGTGACACACTCACACAGAGATACAACACTGACCCACTCACAAATCTATGCACACAATGACCCAATCAACAGATATAACCACCACTGGACACACTCACACATATATTTACACCCTGGAACACATAACACACTATCCCCTAATATGGACACACTCACACCTATATACACACACCTGTACTCACTGACACAACTCACACCATTATACTATACCACACAACTGACACCACCGCACATATACACACACACTGACACCCTCACCACATAGATAACCACACTGACACACTCACAATATAACACCACACTGACAACACTCAACAATATACACTATCACTGACACACGAACACATATATACACCCACACTGGACACACTCACACATATCTACACACACTGGAACACCACTCATCCAAATATATTACATACACTGACACACTCACACATGATATACACACACGACACACTACACATATATACAACCACACTGACACACTCACCCAACCTAGAACACACAATACAACTCACACATATATATCACCCACGACCACACTCACACATATTACACACACTGACACAATCACAATTATACTACACAACACCACTGACACACTCACACATTGCTCTACACCCTACGACACACTCACACATATTAACACACACGACCCCACTCACACATACTATTACACGACACTGACACACTCACCATATATACACACACTGGTGGCCCACACTGCACACTATTAAATATACACACACTGGACACAATTCACACTATATATACACACACTGAACACCACTCACACATAGCTACACACACTGACACAATTCACCACATATCTACACAACTGAACACTTCCACAGATAATATGCACCACGGACACACTCACACATAGATACGCACCCTGACCACTACACCTATTCTCACACATCTCGACACACCTGACCACATCACACAGCGACATACACACGGACACAGTCAAGAAACACCACATGGACCACACGCACCCCAATATACACACATCACACACGCACACTTACCACACTACTCACACACTCACACATATAGAATCTACAACTGCACCACTGTCTGACACTCTACACAACCACATTGACACCGTCACACATTATTATACACACACGGACACCTCATCACTTGTATATTATCTACACACTGACACACGCTTCATACTCAGTATAGACACACCCGACACCCTCACACAGAGCGAACACCCATCTGCACACACGCACACAGCAGACACACACTGACACACTACACAGAGATGACACCACACGCCACACGCCCAGACGACAACCCTGACACACGGCACACAGATAAGACCACACGGACACATTCACACCCAAGTCTACACACAGGACACACGCGCACAATAATAAGACACTGACACACTCACACATATATACACACACTGACACACACTCACACATATATACACACAGCTGTAAACACTCACATCAGAGAAACACACGATCCCACGCAGCACATTGAGAGACACACACGCACACACCCACCACATTATATACACACACTACCCACTCACACATATATACACACACGCCACCTCACATCCTATTTACCCACACTACACACTTCAACATATACACACACTGACACACTCACACATATATACACACACTGACACAACTCCACACATATATACACACACTGACACACTCACACCTCTCTACACACACGACACCACTCACAAACAATATAATACCACACTGACACACTCACACATATATACACCCCCACTGACCACCACTCACACTATATAACACACGACATCACGTGACATCCTGCACACAACTCACACACTCACCACCTATATACACACACTGACACCATCCACATATATACACACACTGGCCACACGTCAAACCTATCTACACACCACTGACACACTCACACCTGATATACCACACACTGACACACGCACACTAGAGACTACTACACGTGCACACCTCACACCCGTATAAACACACGGCATCACACTCAACCATGTGATATACAAACACGGCCACACTGACACTAGAGAGTACACACAAGGACACATCGCACAGCTAAGATAGACACACACGGCAACACACGAACAAGATAGACTACACATGCCACACGCCACAGATAGAACACTACGACAACACTCTACACAGGAATACACCACAGGACAACACGCACACAGGGAGTAGTACCCCACACGGACCACAGGAACAGATGGACACACACGGACACACGCACACCAGCGTACGACACACACGTGGACACACTGCAAATGTAGAGAGCACAGCACTGACACCACGCACACTAGAGATACACCCATTCACTCACACGAACACAGAGAGAACACATCGCACACAGGCACACAGAGAGACGCACAGGACACACGCAACATAGAGACACACTACGACACAAGCACCACAGAGAGACACACACTGACACCATCGCACACCCTTTAGCACACACTGGAGGCACAGACCCAAAGGCCACACACACGGACACACGCACATATGGACACACAGACACTACTCACACAGAGGAGACACACACGGATCACACCGCCCCACAATATAACACAGGACACACGCACACCCTACACACACGGACACACCGAACATGATATACACAAACTGGAACCCATCGCACACAGGGACACCACACGGACACACGCCACACTAGATACACACAAGTGCACACACGCACACATCGAGACGCACCCTGACCACAACGCAACACATAGAGACACACAACACGGACAACCTCACACAGAGACCACAGCATACGGACACACTCACTACAGTAAGAGACACACCCGGACCACACTCTCACACATAATACTACACATTGCTGCACAAACCTCACACATTAATACACAACACGGACACGCACTCACACAAGATATACACACACGTGACACCCTCACATCACGGGTCTACACTATTATTTATATACACCCACCGACACCCACACATTATAATACGCAATCACTGCCACACTCACACCATTATCAAACACACGACACCCCACACGTAGACACTCTACACTGGACACACTCACACATATATACTTACCACACGGACACACTCACACATATATACACCACACTGACACACTCACACATATATACACACACACTGACACACTCACACATATATACACACACTGACACACTCACACATATATACACACACTGACACACTCACACATATATACACACACTGACACACTCACACATATATACACACACTGACACACTCACACATATATACACACACTGACACACTCACACATATATACACACACTGACCCACCAACCATATACAACACCCGCAACGACCACGCACACCTATAGACCACACTGACACTCACACATATATACACAGCACGGACCCACGGCACCCCAGATATAACACCTCCTCCTGACACACCTCAACATATATACACACACTGACACACTCACACATATATACACACACGGACACACTCACACATATATACACCACACTGACACACTCACACATGATACACACACCCTGACACACTCACACCTATACTATACACACTCATGACACACTCACACTATATAACCCTCCACTGACACGCTCACACATAGATACAACACAGACACTCACACTCACACATTGCGTAACACCATGTTTCACCCCCGACACCTCAACTACACAACAGATATTTACATACATTACACTACACACGCACACATAGATACGCACATTCTCCCAACACTCACAATATTACATCACCACCTGACACCTCACACATATATACACACCCGACAAACACTCACACAGATAGAACACCCAACACGGACACACTCACAACATGATATACACACCTGACCCACTCACACATAGATGCACACACTGAACCAACGCGTCAAAAAAAAAACACAGCATGAAAGTGCCCGCCTAACCCCAACCCGGACACCAATCGACACACACGGACACACGAACACATTATGGACACCACACGACAACAGCTCACAGCAGATCATTACGACCAAACACTGACACACCGTCACCATGAAAGATCACCACCCAGACACACTCATCAATATACACACAAGGAGCACCACTCACAACATATTTAACACACACGTTCACACTCACACATATATGCACACACTGGAGCACACTTCACACATATATACACACCACTGATCACAGACACAATAGATGTATCACACACTGACACACTCAGCACCTTATGATACAAACACTGACACAAGCACACAGATAGATCACACAAGGACACAACGCCACACATAGAGAAATCACACGGACACACTCACACATTGAGACGCACACGGAACACAACCACACAGATAACACGACACCGACATAACTCACACATATGAGTAAAACACTGACACAATCACACATATATACACACACTGACACAAGCAAATGAGAACACACAACGTGACACACGACGACCACATAGATACACACATCGGAAACAGGCACACATAGAGGACAACAACGGACAGCCGACGCCAACGAGACTACACCACCGGCACATACACTCACAAAGAGGTAGACACCACTGGACACAACGAACAAATATCCACACCGACAAAGGGGATTCACACGCAACAGATATACACAACGAGCACTACTGCACACAGAGAGACATATAAACGGAAAAAAGAAACGAAGATACACACATGACACACGTCCACATAATTGACAACCACAATGGACACAGCTCACACAGTAGAGACACCACACGGAACACTAACCATATATACCACCACACCGACTACAACTCGACAACCAGATATACACACATGGACACCACGAACACATTATATACAACACTGACACAACTCATACAATATACCACTACACTGACACACTCACACAAGTAGTACAAACACGACACACTCACAACAATATATACACACACTCCACACACTCACAAGTATAGACACACAGCACACACTAACACATCTGATACCACACACTGACAACTCACACATTAGTATATCACACACTGACAACACTGCACACCATAGCTACCACACACGGACACAATCACACCTAATACTCCACTAATCGGACACACGGGAAAACCATCTATAACCACACTGACAACAATTCACACATTATATACACACATGACACACGTCACCAGATATAAAACACTGAAACACTCACACATATCATCCCACATAACTGACACACTCACCAAAGAATTAAACACACTGACACAAGCAGCCCACGATTAGCACCACTGACAACACCACAAATAGATACCCCCACACGGACATCACGCACCCCCAGATTAGACACACACGGAAACACGCACAAGATATTAACACACCCAAGACCACACTCCACATAGATTAACACACAACTGACCACAAGCAAACATAGTATAGCACACGAATGGAACACACGCACAAGAATAGAAACACACTGACACAATCAACACCTATATACACCACAATGGACACAACGCACACATTATATACAGGCACTACTGAACACCTAACCACAGAGGATACACACTACTGACACCACTCACACATATATAAACACCACGGGACACCACTCAAAATATATACACCAACAATGAACACTCACACAGATATACACACAGCACAACAGTCACCACATAGATACCCACACGGGACACACTCCACACATATATACACGACCACGCACACACGCAAACAGATTATACACACAGGACACACTCACACAGGAGACAACACGAGGACACAACTGCACACATATAGACACCACACTGACCCACTCCACATCTATCTCCCACTGGGACACACGCACACATATATACACACACTGAACACAACTCACCACATAATACACACCACGACACATAACAATATATACACCCACTCACATTCACCACATATATACAAACTACTTGACACACGCACACATATATACACACACTGACACCATCACAATATATACACACATGACACAGCCCAACATATGTACACACCCATGACACACTACACATATATACAACCACTGCCACACTCACACATATATACAACAGGACACACGCACACAGAGAGTACCACACGGACACACGGCACCCCGATAGACACACACTGACACACTCACACATCGTACACCACACACTCACACTACTGCACAAAGATATACACACAATCGACACACTGGCACACCCAAGAGGATACACACCATGACACAAATCACCCCACTAGTATAACACACGGACACACTCACAAGATAGACACAAAACGACACACTCAACGACAGTTATACAACACAAGCACACACTCACACGATGATACACACACTGACACCGTCACCAAAATATGTACACACACGACACCGCACTCACACAGAGAGGACAAATCAATGACACACGGCACACATAGATACCAACACGACACACTGCCACACAGAATAACACACAAGGACACACTCAAAAAATATATACACACACGTGACAGCCCACCACACAGATATGCAACACTGACACACTCACACAGGATGAACCACACACTGAACAAAGCACGACCGAGAGACACACACGACCCACCAACTCAACACATATACGAACCTACAAGGAACACTGTCACACCATGATATACACCACACTGACACACGCACACATAGAGACAACCACTGATATACACGCGATCACATGGTATAGTACCCACTGACTCCCCACGCACACATATATTACAACACACGGACAAACTGCACACATATATACCACACACTGGACACACTCACACAAGTAAACACACGAACATCGCACCACTAGAGACACGCACACTGACACCCACTCACAATCGATAGACACCACCGATTGAAAACACGCACACATATATACACACAGCTACACCACTCACAATAATATTAACACAACTGCACACTCAACATAGACAACACTGACAAACGCAAACAGTAGGAACACGACGCACAACTCACACAGGACGAAGACACACTGACACACGCACACAGAGAGCCACACTGGAACACGCACACATATGAGACCACACACGGACACACGCACACATTATACACACTATGCAACACTCAACAGCATAGACCAACACGACACACCCACAGCATAGATACAACCACGGAACACACTGCCACAAAGACTATGACGCACACTGACACACGCACACATATATACACCACACGTGACACCTCACAATAAGAAACAAATGACCACATCTCAGCACCATAGAGCACACATGACACATAACACCAGGCGATATACACCACACGGACACATCACAGCCTATAGAACACACTGACAAACGACACAGTATACACAGGACACATGAACCTATATACACACACGGACACATCCACACAGATACTGCACACCATGACACCATCACCACATATATACACACACTGACACACTCACACATATATACACACACTGACACACTCACACATATATACACACACTGACACACTCACACATATGCTTAGTACAACAAGACACCACTCACAACATAATACACACAATGACAAAATACCAAATATACACATTACAAATGACCACAATCCTACACATAATACACACAACGGACACACATCACATCAATCTAACAACATGACCACTCCAGCATATATACACACAACTGACACATCTCAAACAGTATATACACACACTGACCACTCAAACATAACACACACAATGAAACACCACCGGAGAAGACACAAGGACCACACGAAACATAGAGAACACACGGACACACGACGCAGATTACACACACATCAGCATCACTGCACACAGAGGAACACCCCACGGTCCAACGTCACAATGATAACACACTACTGACACACTCACACATCTTCCCACACACATGAAACCTCACACATATATACACACACTGACACAACTAACAATATCTAACACCTGGACACAATCACAATATATACAAACACTGACACACTCACACATCGTAACACAACTGGCCACACTCACACATATATGACCCAACACTGAACACCACAAGATATACACACACGACACCACTCACACATATATACCCAAAATGTCACACTCACCACAGAGAGCCACACCTGATTTCCCGCCCCCACCCTCTGTTTACTTCCGTCTATCACTTCATTGTGCAGAGATATGACACACAAATGACAATCACACTTTAGATACACACAACTGCACACTCAGACATATATACCCACGAGACACACTCACATAGAGATAACACACACGGACACAATCACCACAAAGATGACACACCCACAATGACTACACGCACACATTAATACACACACGACACACTCACCCATCTAGAGTACACACAATGACACACTCACACAGAGAGACACACAAGGAACACACTACACAGTAGGAGACAATACACGGACACTACGCACACAGAGAGACACCACGAAGGACACCAACACAGATGGACACACACGGACACACGCACACAGAGGGGACACAGCACTGACACACTCAAACAGTAGAACACACAACGTCACAAACGACACACCACAGATAGACAGCACACTGACACACTTCACACATATATACACAACGGACACACTCACACAGATAGACGCACACTGACACACTCTACACATAGACACCACACACTCACACACTCGAACACATAGAGACACACACTGATCACACACCGCCCCCACCCAGAACAGAGGGGAGCACCACACGGACCACACTCACACAGAGGACAACACACGACACAGCTCACACAGGAGAGGACACACACGGACACACGCACAATAGATGATAACACACCACTGACCACACGCCTACAAGTAGGCGACTACCACGGCACACGCACACAGAGAGACAACACAGGGGACACGGACACACTCACACTATATACAACACACTGGACCACACCACACATGAGATTACACACCACGGACCACCACTCACACAGTCGATACACACACTGAACACGAACAACATAGATAACACATGGGACACACGCACAATGTATCCACCACAAGGACACACGGCACACAGAAGAGACACCACAAGCGACAACACGCACACAGAGCGGGACCCACATCACGGATACACGCGAATCACAGGAGAACACACCAATTCACCCCCACTGCACACAGAGCTACACACCACTCACATCACCACACTTAGGATAGAGCCACACACTGGCACACTCACACAGAGAGACAAACACGGACACACTCAACATATCTACCCCACTGACACCACCACCAATATATGACACACACGACCACAAAGATATACCACACTGACACATCACACAGATATACACACCACTGTACACCAATTCACACATATATAACACACACGGACACACTCACACCCAGACATATCTACACACCACTGACACACTCACAAGATATACAACACGACACAATCACTACAGATATAACACATCTGCCACACTCACACATAGTTATACACCACACTGGACACACTACACATATATACACCACACTGACCCACACTCATCACCATATATACACACATGACACACTCACCACATATAGACACCACACTGACACAATCAAACATACGATACAAACAATGACACAATCACAGCAATTACCACCACAGTGGACACACTCACACACTATATACACACACGGACCACCCACGCCACATCAGTAGGAGAACACACGGACTACACGCCAGCCACAGAAGGACACACACGGACAAATCGTGCACCGAGAGAGAAAGCAAAGGACACACGCACAAGATGATACACATACACTGACACAGCAACTATATCCACCACTGAACACACTCCACATATCTACACACAGGAACACAACTCCACACATAGCTACACCACCACTGACCACACTCACACTATATGAAAAACACTTCACAACCGGCCGACACGTGAGGCTACACACACGGACACACTTGACACAATGATACAACACACGGGACAAACGCACACATCTAGACACACGACGGGACACACGCAACACAGCGATAACACAGGACACACGCTATCACAGAGGTAGACACAACAGGACACACGCACACGTATACAAACACGGCACACGGCACACAGAGGGAGGGACACACACGGACACAGCCAGGCACAGCGATGAGACACAACGGACACACGCACCAAGATGACATCACACACGCACACACGCACCACGTGAAGACCAACCACTGACACACTCAAACAGATATACACACGACTGACACAATCACACAGGATAGACATACATGGACCACACGCATCAGGCAATAGACACACACTGACACACGCACACATCGCTATACACATCACGCACACTCAGACACAGTGAGCCACACAGGACAATACGGCACACTGCGACGAGCACACAACACGGACATAACGCACAACAAGGGAGACACACAATGACACCCGCACCCAGAGAGACTCACACACGCAGCACAAGCACACAAGATGACACAACTGACACACTCAAAACATAGAATAAACCACACGGGACACACTTCACTCACAGATCATACACCACCTTGACACACCGCTCAGCACATAGATTACTCAACACGGTACACGCACAATCATGAGAGTACACACCACTGGAAACACTATAATAAGCATAGGAGGACAGACTACGGACCAGCGAATCGCACACAGAGAGAAACAAGCACGAAACACACAACAACAGAAGTAGGACACACAACTGACACACTCACACATATAGACACACGCTGAACACACTCCACACATATATACACACCATGACCACCAAGCACACATATATACACACCACTGAAAACTAACACAGATACACCCACCACGGACACACCACAATATTACCAACACACTGACACACTCACATCAGAGAGACCACACACGATACACTCACAACAGATAGGACACACATGACAAACTCACACATATATACACAACATGGACCACACTTTCACACATTATACACACACGGACACAGACTCCACCATCAATATACACACACTGACATGTTGTACGCACACAGATATACGCACACTGACACACTCACACATATATACACACACTGACACACTAACAAAATATACACAACCCAACTAGGGTATACACCATACTTTCACTTATTTATTTATAACCCCAGCAAGGCAGTCTGAGAAAAAGGAGGAGCTGACGAGCAGGGGGAAAGGTAGAGGGTAGACAGCGACGAGCGGACACACGAACTGGCGACAGGCAGGGGAAGAGACACACACTGACACACGCAAAACCAGAGAGAACAAACGCACCACGGACACATTCGAACACCATGTATGTGAACGACATCAGACACACGCACACAGATATGAACACTAGAAGGATATACCCCAAACAGAGATCACACACGGCACACAGCACACAGGAGAGTGACACACAACACACTCACACCATTAGACACACACGGACACAATCACAAGGATATACACACAGGGACATTCAATTCCCAACAGAGATACACACACGGACACACGCAAAGCATGAAGATACACAACACTGACACACTCACACAAATGTAGACACACACGACGGACACATGTGTCACAACCATAATAATACTGACACTACGGAACACCACGCACACAGAGGACACACACGGACGACACTCAAACAGAGGAACACAGACTACACTCCACATAGAGCACACACTGCACCCGCAGCACGATATTAGACACACACTACACACATCACACAATTATTACAACACGGACACACTCCACACAGTAGAACACACATGTGACACTACGCACAGCAGGAGGAGACACAGCACGGACACCACGCGACACAGAGAACGACACAGACCCCACGCACAACATGAGAGACAACAGCACGGGACACAGCTGCAAAAGAGAGACACACACGCACAAACGCCACAAGAGAGACACACACCAACACGCACATCATAGATACCACCACACTGACCCACTCACAAATCTACCACACACACGACACACTCACACATTATATACAAACACGTGACACTACCTCACACATTATTCCACACACTGACACATTCCCACTATATACACACACTTGGATACACGACACCAGACTAGGCACACATGCCACACACTCATCAACATATATACCACACACTGACACACTCACACTATATGACACACACTGACACCTCACACATATTATACTACA